>PISW01010576.1:29833-48599 GCA_004023785.1 Mungos mungo | reverse complement strand
CCCCTCCCCCTCCTCAATCCATCATGAGCCTTGAGCATGACTGACACGTTCTCATCCGTTTGCCCCTCCCTCCGCACGCGCCCGCCCCTCTCAGTGGCCGACCTGATCTGAGGAACCCGCCGCGCCCCCAAGCTGCGCGCCCCCAAGCTGGTGACCGTCCGCCCGTGCTCCTGCTGGGACCTGGGGGCGGGGGGTTCCGGGTCACGGGGGTGTGAGCTCGGCCACAGCCCACGACAGATTGGCCCACGGAGGTCTTTTTCTTACGTGTAAATAATATTTGGAATTTTTTCACTAAATGTTTAAAAATTTAACCATAAACTCTATAATTTATGTGTCTTTTTAAAAAATACTTCTCTCTCGAGCAATCGCTACGCCCGGCGCGGGGCTTGAGTTCCCGACCGGGCCAGCCGGGCGCCGCTCTGGTCTGTGTGTCCTAAGGCGCCACCGGCTTTTCTAGGAACGTGCGGTGCGATCTGGGCAACAGGCCGGGTCACGTCATCCGCGTTCTGTCCCTCTGTTGGTGAGCGGAAGTGGCAGAGCTGCCCGCCCCCGCAGACCCCCCGGCTCGGTCAGGGTGGGCGCCGTCCGGTGTGCAGGGCTGTGGGGAGCCTGGAGTTCCTGAACTTCGTCGGGCGAGTCCCACCCGAGGCATCATGGCCCCCGGCGCGTGGGAGGAGCATCCCGATGAACCCCCGTCCCGTCGCTCCATGCAGGGTCAGAGGCAGCGTGGGCGAGCGCTGACGGGACTCCGCAGCAGTGGGCGGGGCGGGCGCCGGGAGGGCGGGGCTTCGGCAGAAGAGACGCTACGTGCTCGGCTCCAGCTCGGCCGCGGGTTTGTGCAGCCGAGGAGGGACCAGAGCGGGAGCCCTGGGCAGGATTTGTCCGCGTCGAGGTTCTGGCCTGACCAGCGCCGTGTCCGGTGGAGGAGGGAGGGGAGCACGGCGTCGTCCGTGACTCGGGGGGACGGCAGACGCAAGCCAGAGGAGAGGCGCGGGAGGGGCTGAACTCCGACGCCGTCCAGGAACGAGAGGTAGCAGAGGGCAGACAGTCCCGAGAACACGTGTGCCGTGCGAGCGGGGAAGACGTGACCGCCAGGTGTTCGTGTCGGCAGGTCATGGGGCGATTCTAACGCTCCCTCCTAAGGGGGTGGTTCCTCCGTAGGCCGGGGTGCGGGAGGCACACTCCCCCAGTGCCCCCCGCGGTGTGCTGCGGCCCCGAGGGGGGAGTGCCGGGGGGGTGGCGGCGTTGGGGGGCCGCTGGGGTGCTGCTCTCACGGCCCGGAAGGGTCTCGCTGGGTCCGTTGGGAACTGAGCATTGAGAAGCAGGGGGGTGGTGTGCCGGCTCCACAGGCGTTCGGAGCCGTTTGGCATCAATACTGCCGGTCCGATGTCCCGCCGCTGGTGCCAGCTGGTAAGCTGAAAAGCGGAAATCCCCACCGACCGGAAGGCGCGGTAAGTGCACGTGTGATCTGCAGGGTGGGTGCCGACGCCCGCTCACCGGGGGCCGCGTGCCATGCGACTCCGCGGTGTGAGGGTCCCCACGGCGATGCGGACTCTGCGGCGGGTTCCCCGCGGGATGAGAACTGTGAGGGGTTGGGTGGTGGTCGTGGTTGCATAGCCGTGGGCAAAGGGGCGTCACCAAGGGGTCACGTTTTGAAGGGGCGACTCGTATGGGAGCTTTGTCTCCGTTAAAAGTCGGTGGGGGGGGGGTGTCACACCCTTCTCAAGAATTTAACGGCGCGAGCAAGGGGAGAGTAACAGTCTCAAGTCCCAAGTCCCAAGACGGTTAGACTGGGTCCTAAGACAGCGCTGCGCACACTTAGGAGAACCCAAGGGCGCCTGCGAGGCTCAGTTGGTTGAGCAGCTGACTCCGGCTCAGGTCACGATACCACGGTTTGCCAGTTCAAGCCCCGCGTCGGGCTCTGTGCTGACAGCTCGGAGCCTGGAGCCTGTGTCGGATTCTGTGTCTCCTTCTCTCTGGCCCTCCCCATTCATGCTGTGTGTGTGTCTCTCTCAAAAATAAGTAAAAAGCATTTTAAAAAAAGGTGCGACCAAGCGGAGAGGGGAGAGATGGGGAGACACACAGGCGCACTCCGGCCACAGTGACCCAGGGGTGAAGGCCATCTCGGACAGGACGCCTGGAAGGTGGCTTGTCAGAACCCCAGGACGGTCCAGGGTCCCTGCGCCCAGAGGAGCCTCAAACTGCGGCAACACCCAGTAGAGCTGCGGGGAAGACTGGGCGGATCTGGTTCCGGCCGTTTTCAGTAACCCAGTTAGGAGGAAGGCACCGCGTTCTCCCCACGTCCAGTCAGCACCAGAACGTGGCTCTGGCCGAGGCAGCGAGGGGCAGATGGCATCCGTTTGGAAAGAAGGAAGTCTGCACAGACGACCCGATCCTGTGTGTCGAAAGTTGTCAGGAATCTGCAACAGCTACTGGAGCCGGTGATTGAGGGAACTTGGCCGCATCCGAGGTCAGAACTCACTCGCTGTCCCGTAGGCCGGCAGCGAGCACTGGGCAAGGGACATGTACGCCCTGTTTGCTGTCGCACCAAATAGATGAACTTCTGGGGATACGTCAGACACCTGCGCCGTCTGTGCCCCGGAAGCCACCAAATGCTGCAGCGGAAAGCGTCCGTCAGCGAGAGGCACTGTGGGGACGGACTGGAGGGGGCGGGGCCGCCCCGGTGTCTTCTCCCCACGTTGTTCCACGGGTCCAGTGCAGCCCTGGTCAAAATACCAAGGGTCTGGCAAAAACCGGCAAGTTGATTCCGAGGGTGCCTGGGGGGCTCAGTCGGTTGAGCGTCCGACTTCAGTTCAGGTCATGATCCCACCATTCGTGGGTTCGAGCCTCATGTCAGGCTCTGTGCTGACAGCTTGGAGCCTGGGGCCTGCTTTGGATTCTGTGTCTGTCTCTCTTTGCCCCTCCCCTGCTCACGCTCGCTCTGTCTCAAAAATAAACAAACAATTTTTTAATAAGAAAATAAAATCGACATGGAGATACGAAGGACCCAGCATCGCTGGACCACCTTTGAAAACACGACGAAGCTGGAGTCCTCCTGATCCCAGGAATACGGCACAGTCACGGCACAGCGGTGTGGTGTTGGCATGAAGACAGGCCCCTCGGGTCCCTGGGACGGGGCACAAGGTCGAGTGTACACCACAGATTTATGGTGGGGGGTTTTCAGCAGACCCTGGGGCAGTGCGGTGGGTAAAGCACGGTGCTTTTAGCAAACGGTGCCCAACAGTTGGCCAGCCACGTGCAGAGAAGAAAAATCCTCGTTACTTTGCACCACGAACAAGGAGCCGCTGAGACGGAAGACCCGAAGTGACCAGACCGGAAGGAGCAGGAGGCAGGCCGCGGCGCCCTGGAGTTTGGCAAGGTTTTTCTTAATAGGACAAAAGAAATAATTACAAATGACTTCTCAGAATTAAAACCTTTTTGCCTCACTAAGCATAGTTAGGAAATGAAAAAAGGCAAACCACAGGTTGGAAGAAGGAATTTCTGTGCACACACCTGACGGAGCACGTAGACAGAATATGTGGGAGGTGTTAGGCGGTAAGTGGAAGAATGGTCCCCAGAGACGCCCGGGTCCTGCCCCCGGGAGCCCGCGACTGCGTCACATTTTACGGTGACAGGGTCTTCACTGACGGCATTGGAGACCAGGACAGCCTGGCTTACCCAGGTGGACCTGTGCAAGCTTTTAAAAGTCCAGAATATTCTCGGCTTTGATGGGCTCAGCCCGCCATTGCTGGACTTGAAAGCCCCATCCCCATGACGACCGGTCCCGAGAAGCCGCGAAGGACGTGGCGCATGACCGGAGGGGGACAGACCTGCAGCCGAGTCGGCCAACGACCTGCCCGAGGGGGAGACCGTGTCCCCCCGGGAGCCACGTCCCCCCGCCTGCCCGCACTCTGACAATGTAAACGTGTTATTTTAAGCCACTGTCGTAATTTGTCACGTAGCGACGGAGAAACTGATAGACGTAAACAGTGTCCTCCCAGTAACAGACCAGTACTCCGAGTAAGGAAGGCGGAAGGTTTAACAGTCACTTCCTAGTCTGTGGAAAGACGCTCAGCGTCCTTGGAGTTTAGGGACACGGGCATCGAGCCACGGGCGCCTCTTGCCAGAACGGCCGAGGGCGGGCGGACCGGCCACCGCGGGGGTGCCGAGGACGGGGGCAGCCCCTCACCGCGGGCGGCAACGCAGACCGGCGCGGGCACGCGGACAGCCGTTTGCTGGCTTCGAGAACATCGCTCACACCCACCCCGGAGGACCCGTGTCACGCCTGTCCATTCAAGGACTGGCCCGCCAATGCTCATCCAGGCCTTGCTGTAACAGCCAAAACTCAGGATGGCCGAGGCCCGCTAAGCTGCGGCATGTCCTCGCGATGGGAAGTCCTGGACCTGAGCCCGCGCGGCGCCGAGGTCCCGTCCCTGGAGACCAGTGTGACGGCACACACGCGCTTCCGCGAACTTCCAGAAAACAAGCAGCCGACTGCCAGCAGACCAGTGGTGGCCCAGGGTGGGGCGTGGGGCACACTTCCCGCCCGTGCCTCCGACGCCCAGCCCTGCGGGACTCCTGGTGCCACCTGCGGAGTGCACAGCTTGCCCCCCAACCGGGAGCCCGGGGCTGTCCGAGGGTGGAGTGGCCGCCCCCAAGTCACGCCCAGGGCACACCCTCCCCGCCCGAACCCCAGAAGGACCCACAGAAGCGTGATCGCAACACTCCTTTTATTAAACATAATTGCACTTCAGAGTGAAGGTTTCCCCGGGTCCTGCGAATCCTCCGGAGGCCCCTGCGGCCATGCCCATGAGGCTGGTGGGCAGCCCCGCCCCACACGGCTGCCCCCGTGTGACCTCAAGGTGCAGGGACGGCGTCCCCGCCCAGGCAGGCCGCCGGTGGCGAGGACGTCGCCCACACTCCAGTGACAGACCTCGGGGATGAGGTAGACCTTCCGGGAGAGAATGCAGACACAAGGCAAACGGGCCGCAGCCCCGGGGCCCAGAGGTAGACACGTGGGCAGATCTGGGGATCGGAGGGGCGTCCGCGCTGCGAGACGTGGGCCAAGGGCTCCCGACCCTGGAGCCGCCCCCCAACACCTCGAGTGAGAGCGCGGGTGCTGGGGTCGCCGCGATGCCCGTCTCCTCCCGGAAAGGATCCGCGCGCCCCCGGCCCTGGTTAAGACCAGCTGATGAGAAACCGTGCCCCCATCGTGAGCGAGACCGGGACGTCCAGGGTCTGCAGGAGAAAAAAAGTGTGACCACCACCCAACGGTCGTCCGCAGAGGTGAGACCCCGAGTGCGCGGCAGGGAGAGCCCTCCCTGGCTGGGTCCGCTTGGGACACAGGCTGCCACTCCAACATGGCCCACGAGTCACCGTCTGTGCTGGCACCGCAGAGGAAAGACCCACGGTGCACGGGGGCCCGTCCTTCCCTGGGGACCAAGTTCCGTTTGCCCTTGTGCGGCCGGCTGTGGCACCGGGTCCCCACGGTCCTCGGTACCACCCCCTGCCCCTGCCCCTGCCCTCCTCGGGGACACGCCCTCTGGCTCATCCGCCGGGCCCTTGCCTGGGTGTCAGGGCTGTAGGTGAAGTTGGAGACAGGAACGCCATTGGAGAGGACCTGCGTGGGGGCGGCGGCCACCCCCAGGACGGTGACCTTCCTCAGCTGCAGGCTGGCCCCCTCGCTGGCCACGTGCACCAGCTCGTTCGTGACGGTGTTCTGGCCAAGGGGAGAGGCGGGAACGGTCAGCTGGTGGCCGGCAAGGACCTGCGGGATGGGGCCCCGCGCGCACCCTGGGGACGCCGGCCAGGTCGTGGTGCATGAGGAAGAGGTCAGGGCGGCCAGCCCCCGGGCCCTGCTCCTTTCACTCAGCTGGGACAGGGGCCCCGGTGACCCCCGGCTCGGGGGGGCCCGACACTCACATTCTTGGCCAGGAAGACGACGTGCGTGTAGGCGCCGCGCTCCAGGGCCCCCAGGCTCTCCCCGTCGTCCCAGAACAGCTCTCCCCGGGCCTCCCCGCTCGCCGTCAGGGCTGCGAGCAGCGCCATGGGCTGCTTCCGGGACTCCGTGGTTGTGAGGCCAGGGCCCTGGAAGAGCGGGGTGCACGTGTCACCATGTCAGGCCTGGCAGAGGCCTCCGGGGCGGGGACAGGAAGGACGCTGGGCTGGGACGGCTCCGTGCTGCAGGAAACCAGGACCCAAAGGGCACCCTGCGGCCGAGGGGCTGGGACGGCCAAGGTGTGCACTGCGGCCCCGGCAGACCCGCGGGGGGGCGTGAGGCCCCGCGTGTGTGAGGAGCAGGTGTCCTCCCACCCGGCTCACGCGCCCCGAGCGTGCCTCCCCGGTCCGGTCCATCCCCCACCCTCACGTGCTGTCATCTCTGCCTGGGGCTTTGGGGACGGATCCTCCTCTGGACAGAGGGCTCAGGTGGCCGGCCCGCGCACCTGCAGGGGGACGATGTGCCCAGCCCGGAGGTGGAGGTTGATGGTGTCCAGGGGCGCCGGCAGCGTCACCCACTGCCCCCTGCTGTGGATGGCAGGTGTGACGGGGACAGGAGGCTGGAGGCTGCCGAGGGCCTCTGCGGGCACCTGGGGGGAGGCGACACGTCACCACGAGTCGGGGCAGCGCCGAAGCGCCTGTGCTGTCACTGGGAGCCCCGCGGGCCCAGCACAGACGAGACCACGGGGCAGAGGCCCTGACCCTGGGCTGGGCCACCAGGAGCAGGACTCTGGGAGAGCTGGGGTCCCGGGGACCACCCACTTGGGCCTCAGTTTCCTCACTGGGAAAATGGGTCACTGCAAGAACTGGGTGGGAAGATGCACGTGGAGTCCCTGGTAGGGGCCACAGCCACGCCCCTTCTCCACGTGGCCACACCCAGGGGCAGGAGGGAGGAGCCACCGCGGAGCCCCCGGCACTCACCGCCTGCAGGCCGTACCACGTGCCAGGCGGGAAGTAGCCGGTCACTTCGACCTTCCCAGCCTCGAGCACCGGGGTGATGAGCAGAGCCGCCCCCCACAGGAGCTGCCGGTCCACCGCCCAGGTGCCAGGGTCCTCGGGGAACCTTTAGACAGGAGGGCGGGGCGCGTGGGCCTGGTGACCGCTGAGGACAGCGTGTGCAAGGGGCCCCGGGGACGGCCGGGGAGCCGGGTCTGGCTGGACGCTCGGTGCGGGCGGGGGGAGTGACCCTGTCCCCCCTCCCCCGACATTCCGGCAAACTTTTCCTGACCCGTTAACCCTGGTCTTACCACCTGCTCTGGGCTCCTCAGGTGAGTTTTATGTGGGAAGACGGGCACCTTGTCTAAGGCATTTGCCTTCGCGCATCCCCCGGGGGGGGGGGGCGCTGTCACACCCCCCGCGCCTGTCCCCAGGAGCGTGGCCTGGTCCCCCCCACGTTAGACCCCCCCCCACCTCCCTTTCCCTCTCCTGCCGGGGCATCGAGGCCCATTCGCTCCTGTTTTCCTGTGGAATTTTCTCTCGCTTCGTCTTTGACAGCGAAGCGTGTAACCCACCTGACGTTTACGTTTGTAGCGGGAGGAGGAAAAGCCGATCTTCGCAAACAGGGACCCGAGTGTTACCACCTGGGCCTCCTCTAACCCACCGACTGCGGGTGGCACTTAACTAACTGCACGGCACCCGTCGACGTATCCGGGTCCTACTTGGGGGACAGCAGCGGGGTCCCTCGTCCCGTCGGGATGGTTCTGTACCTTGTCACCACCCGGCAGGCCCGGTGTGGACGCCGTGTCCTCGAGCCTGGGGCGCCGGCCCTGAGCTGCTCTCTCATGCGGGGGGAGGGGAGGGGCGCGGGCACTCACTCCAGGAAGAGGGGCCGGGCCACGGTCTCGCCGGCCACGTGGGCCCGGTGGAACAGCGCGTACAGGTGAGGCAGCAGCGCGTACCGCAGGCCCAGGGCCGTCCTCATGGCTCGCTGTGCCGTCTCGCTGAAGCGGTACAGCTCCTGAGGCTGCAGAGGGGAGGCGGGGCACCTGGCTCTGGGGCCCCGAGGCCCCCTCCCACCTGCCCCCTGCAGTGGGGGACCCAGCGCTGCTGACTCGGCCGGTAGGGCGGGTGCACAGCGGGACCCCTGGAGGCAGACCCCCCCCCCCAGGCCCCTACCAGGCTGTCGTGGTCATTGTGGTTCCGCATGAAGGGGTAGAAGGCGCCGAGCTGGGTCCAGCGCACGCACAGCTCCTCCGACGTGTTGCCCCGGAAGCCACACACGTCGGCCCCGACCAGCGGCACCCCCAGCAGGTTGAAGAGCAGGATTTCTGGGAGGGCGGGGTCGGGCTGGGGCTCAGGCTGCCGGAGCAGGTCCCGTTCAGGGCCCTGGAGCCCGGCAGACATCTACCCACCGGCCCCCGCCGGGCAGTCAGAACCACACTGGCCCTGGCGGCGCCCGCGTGTGGCCACAAGTGCCCTGGGGACTGACTCGCGGGGTCAGCTGGGCACAGCAGCTCCTTGGGGTTGAACTGTGTCCCCCTGCCCCGAAGGTATGTGGGAGTCCTAACCCTCTGTACCTGTTTGTGAGGTGACCTGATTTGGAAAGAGAGGCTCTGCAGGGGCACCTCTGTCGGTTACGCATCTGACTTCAGCTCAGGGCATGATCTCACGGTCAGTGAGTTCGAGCCCCACGTCGGGCTCTGTGCTGGCAGCTCAGAGCCCGGACCTGCTTTGGATTCTGTCTCCCTCTCTCTCTCCCTCCTCCACTCACTCTCTGTCTCTCTCTCTCAAAAATAAAATAAAAACATTGGAAAAAAGAGGGTCTCTGCAGATACGGTTATGATGGGGTCACAGAATGGGTCCTGGTCCAGTAGGCCCTGCCAACCGTGTCGGCGGAAACCCCAGATGTGAGGACAGACACGGGGAGAAGGCCGAGGGAAGCCTCGGGCAGAGACCAGTGACGCAGCCCCAAGCTAAGGCCACCAAGGATGGTGGGCAAGTCCCAGGAACTGGGGAAGGCGGGAGGAGTCCCCCTGGGGCTCCGTGCATGCCCCTCCAGGACCGCTGCCTTCCGCACTGTCGTGGGACCTGCCCTCCAGGGGCACAGTGAGCCCCCACGGTTGCTGAAGGCTCGGGTGGGTTCCAGGCCATGTTGCCCTGTGTCCGCCCCACCACTGCTCAGCAGGGCCAGGCCGCGCCAGGCCGTCCCTCCCCTTGGTGTCTCCTTGGTGGCCAGAACCTCGCCTGGGGCTGTGGGGGACACGTGTCTGGGCTGCAGCAGGTCCAGCGGCCTGCGTGACCTCTGCCGGCCATGATCAGTGCACACCGAAACCGAAGCCCACGGTCAGCCAGGGACCTGCCGCTCAGGTTGGGGGGGGCGGTTCAGAGACCGGCTTGCAGGACTGGCAGCCGCGCCTGCCCCAGGGCAAGGTCAGAGCCCCAGGTCCCTGTGGGTAGAGGGAATTTGGAAGGAGGAGGGGACTCCTCCCGGAAAGAGCGCCCGCCAGCGCGTCCCCACGGCCCGGGCTCCGCACACGCACCCGCCGCCAGCACCGACACCACTGTTGGGAAGCTTGCGGGCGGGGGGCTTGGGGGCGGATGCCCTCGGCTGCCCACGTGGTGGCCCTGGGAGGCCACCAGGCCCCTTCCCGAGCTCCTGAGCCGTGTCTGCGCCTAACTCGTCAGGCGCGCAGAGCTCTCCAGACCTCAGATCACAATGCCTCTCTGCAGGGGGGGCAGACGGGCCTGCAGGCTGGGCTCAGGCAGGGCGTGGTCACAGACGGGACCCGCGGGAGGACAGGATCTGCTTTGCAGGCAGTGGCCGGGGGGAGTCGGAGATGGGGACACTTGGGAGGCCCGTCACTGCCCACCAGCGTGGCGCGGCGCCACAGGTGCGCTGGGCCGGGGGGCCTCCCGCCCCACGTGAGTCAGCAGCGGGTCCCCTTGGCTTTCCAGGAGCATCTCCCTGAGCTGAGCCGAGCCGGGGCGCGGGTCTGGGCCCACGCCTGCTCTGGGGCCGTGTCCCGGTCTGGACCCAGGCTCCCCTCTGGGCAGCCCTCCGACAGGCTCTCACCTGGCACAGGCTCTCACCTGGCACAGAGTATGACAGATGTTCCCAGCTGCTGCTCACGTCCCCTGTCCAGTGGCCCGCATACCGGCCGTGGCCCGCGAAGGTTGAGCGGGAGATCACAAAGGGGCGCCTCCCCCGCGCCTTGACCAGGGCCCTGGGCGGGGCGGGGAGACAGGGCAGTGGCCCAGTGCCTGGCCTGGCTGCAGGGACGCCAGAGCCGAGAGCCAGCAGCCTCAAAGCCGGGACACCGGGGAGGGCGGGGAGGTCCCATCCCAGCCACCAGACCGGCCTGGGTGATGAGCCGTGTCACAGGGAGGAGGATGGCCGTCCCTCCAGGTTCCCCCTGGGAGTCTGTGCTTGGTCACGCGCCCCCAGCGAAGCCCCGCCCCATGCCCCCAGCGAAGCCCCGCCCCCCTTCGCGAAGCCCCGCCCCACGCAGCACCCGCCGGCCCCCACCTGTGAGAGGCCAGCGCTTCCGTCAGCCCATAGAGGTTGTGCAGGTTGTAGTGCGTGGACAGGAACTGGTGGCTGGAGGCGCAGATGGTGGCTGCCCGCAGGGTCCCGCCAGCCACCCCTGCAAGAGAAGGAGGCTGTTCCCGCCCCCAGCCAGGAGCCCCCCTGGATCACGGGGTGGGTCCCTGTGCCGTCTCCACTTTACCAAGGACAGGAACAAGGTGCATGCTGAGGCCAGCGGACCCCAGACGTCACACCCACCTACTCTTGACCCGTTTCAAGACCCTCCCTGTTCCTGTGCCTAAGCCAGCAATGCGGGGTCTCTGGAGGGCCACGCCCCAGCGGCAGTGACCCCGCCGTCTGGCTGAGGTCTCCCCAACCTGACCTTCCCCCAGGGCTGCCCTCCCCTTTCCTGGCGGCTGTGCCCAACGGCTCCTCAGAAAGGACAGCTCTGAGTCCCCAAACCAGAGAAGGAAAACCCTGGGTCTGAGCCTTCAATCCTGAGGCAGCTGGTGCCCCGGGGCGGGCGGGGAGGGGTGTAGGGGGAGAGCTCACCCGGCACATAGGGCGGATTCTCCAGGGCACTGTCAGGGCAGCCGTACACAGAGCCCTTGACGAAGTTGGAGGGCTCGTTCATGTCCTACGAGAGAGACCCTAGGGTGGCACACGGCCCCGGGCAGAGGCCGGCCCTCCCCCCGCCCACGGCCCACTTACAATCCACATGCCGTCGAAGGGCACCTGGGCGTGGAACTCGGCCACCATGTCCCACCACCAGTCCAGGGCCTCGGGGCTGGTGAAGTCGGGGAAGGCGGCAAATCCGGGCCACAGCTGGAGGAAAGGCCAGAGGGGAGCCCAGGCCCCCCACAGCTCCAGCCTCGCTCACCTGCCGGGGGTGGGGGCGGAGGGCTGCGGAGGGGAGGGTCATTGGCGGCAGGGGCCGCGGTCTCTACAGAGACCTTCAGACAAAGGCCCCGGAATGGAGTCGGAGACAGCTGCACCCCGGGGCCTCCCCACAGCTGGGACCCCCTTCCTGTGGGACCCGGGCACCCAAGGGCTGGAAGTTTGGGATTCTTCCGGAAGTTTGGGAAGGCCTGGAAGCCCCCGGGGGCCTGGGGGACGTGGAGGACCTGAGGTCCGGCCAACGGTCCACAGAGCCCGTGCCTGGGCTGGGCCCCTCCCCGCCCCAGTGGAAGGATTCGAGGCGGCACCCCTTGTCAGGGCCACCGTCACTTCCGGCCACGATCCCCATCCTGGGGGCTCCCGCTCTCTCGCCCCGCGCACCCAGCCCCCACCTACCTTCCCAATCAGCGGCTGCCCGGTGCCATTGGTGATGAAGACCCCCCTCCGCAGGCCCTCGTCGTAAGGCCGGTAGCTGCCGGGGGGGCCGGAACTGCTGATGGCAGGATCCTGGGGGGAGACGGGGGCCCGTCAGGAGAAGGGGGTGCCCCAAAGCCAGGCGCCCACTGCTGGGAACATGGAAAACGCTCTCCTACAAGGTCAACAAAGGCACAAGAGCCACCTGTGCGCGTGTCCAGCACACCTGCGTGCACACATGCAGGCCTGCCGAGAGACCGGCCCGAGGACACCAGCCGGGGGCGGTGGGCGCGCCCCGATGCGGGCCTTAGCTCCTGCCCACAGGCTCTAGAATCTCACCAGCGCCCCGCCGGGAACACACCGGCTTCCTGCAGAGTCAGAGCTCTGCCTCTGCCCTCCCTGCTCTGAGTGGCCGCGGACGCTGGCTGCCCTCCGAGGGTCCAAGGGCCCAGAAAGGGCCAACATCAGCCCCAGGTATCCCCTGTGGCAACGACTCAGCCTCGGCGCCCCCTCCCCGTGTCCTCTGGCCACAAGGCTGGGCGCTGGGCCCCCTGGCGGCGGGGACTGGCCCAGGTTGCGTCAGTGCTGGGCCACTCAGAGCCCGGCCTCAGCCCTGTCCTCCATGCTGTGACGCGGAACAGACTTAGGCGGAGATGGGGCCGGGGGACCCTCGGAGCGTCTGTGGCGTCCAAGCCCCACCCCCCGCCCTCCCAGTCCCAGGTGGTGTCGGCCTGGGGACCCCCCTCGCTTTAAGCCGCTCACGTGACCTACGACCAAAGGATCCTAAGCAACACAGGACGTTTCCAGGGAGCCTGACGCTGGGCATCACCGCACAGCAGGGCCCAGGCTGGGAGCGTGATGCCCGTCCGTCCACACCAAGGACCCGCAGAGCGCGGCGCGGGCAGGGCCCGGCGGGGGGCTCACCACGAGCATCACGTAGTGCCGCCCGCTCTGGTGCAGCTCCCGCACCATGGCCGGGAAGTCCCCGAAGCCGTCCTTGTTGAAAGTGAAGTCCCTCTTGGCGTCCATGTAGTCCAGGTCATTCCACTGAGCGTCCTGCGGCCACAGCGCAGGTCGGAGTCCCGGCCCAGCCCCCGCTCGCACGCCCGCCCCGGGGCCGCCCGGCGCTCACCAGGGGGAAGCGGGCCCTGGTCATGTTCTCCACCACCTGGCGGGTGACGGCGGTGGAGGCGTAGCCCCAGCGGCAGAGGTGGAAGCCCAGGCCCCAGTACGGCGGCATGAAGGGGGAGCCTGCGGAGAGGCAGCTCCGTGAGCAGGCGGGCAAGGGCAGGGGGAGAGAAGGGAAAGGAGGGGCGGGGGGAGGGGAGAGGCGGGGCAGGGGAGAGGGCAGGAAAGGGGCGGCGCGGGGCCGGGGACGAGCCTACCCACGACCTCCAGGTACTGCTGCACCACGCTCTTGGGCTCCGGGCCCAGGAAGACGAACACGTCCAGGACCCCCCCGGTGGTCCTCCAGCTGAGGGCCGGGCTCGGCTGCAGGACCACATCTGGCAGAAGCAGCCCTGGGGCTCAGAACAGATACCCGCACCCCATCCTGCCCCCACCCTGCTTGGCACCTCACCGAAGGGCCAGTCTACCGCCCACTGGGTGCCTGGGGAGGAAAATGCTGAGCCACCGGCCCCAGGAACCCCCTCTGGCCTTGGCTCAGACCTGGGGTCTCAGAGTCCACCTTAGGGGAACCTAAGGGCAGGGCTGGCAGAGGCCACAGCCCAGTGGAGTCATTTTTTCTGGGGGGACAAACAAGGCCCAACCCCCTCCCACCAAGCCCCCCGTCCTCTACCTCCGGCCTGTGGGGCAGGTCCCTCCGAGAAGGAGGGGGACACGGCCACAGCCAGGCAGCCATGGCCTGGGAGCACAGGATGACCGGCTGTGGGGCACGGGGACGGGATGCCTGCTGGGGGAGGCCCCCGCCGCCCACTCACCCATGGCGTTGCTGTTCAGCAGGAAGACCCCGTGTGCCAGGCCGCCGTCCTCCAGCGCCAGGTAGAAAGGGTGGGACCCATACAGGTTCAGGTCGGGCTGGGCATGTGGACACAGAACTTTAGCGCCCTCCCACGTGGCTCCCCCGACCCCCCCCTCGAGGCCCCTTTTACCTCGGGTGCGATGTCCCGGTTCCACAGGGTGATCTTGGTCCAGTTGGTGCTAAGCATCAGGGAGCCGAGACGCTCGGCCAGGCCCGTGATGTACTGTGACGGCAGAGAGGTGGACAGCTGCAGGAACTGGTCCGCAAAGAACAGGGGCGCCACCGTCGTGTTCAGCCTGCCGGGGACGCCGGATGAGCCCGAGACCCCTGGGACCCGGTGTCCCCTCCCCCACCGACGCACTGGCAGAGGCAGCCACGCGAGGCCTGGCGACCCGAGGACCTGGGCCAGGTATGAGGAGCCCGGAGAGCCCGTCCAGCTACCCGGCTGTGCCCGCGCTGCACCAGGCGGGCGTCCAGAAGTGGAGCGCCCCGACGGCCTGGCCGCAAGCAGGTGCAGAGGAGGGGCAGCCCGAACTCATCTAGCGCTAAGACTCCTGGCCCCAGGCTCCTTCCGCCAGGGCCATGCTGCTCCCAGACGCTGGCCAAGGCCTGCCCAGCCCACGTCCAGAGCCATGGAGCCGTCCGCCCAGGGGCAGCCAGGGTGCTCTGAGGTTGCACAGGGTCAAGGGCAAGGCAAGAACCACAGTCGGGGCACACGGTACGTATTACCGCTGATTTCCTGGGGCGATCTCCCACTGCACCCTGCCTGCCCCTGGCCAAGACCTGTCTGCGTGGGTGACGCGCTTTCAAGACCAAAGTCTGACTAAATGTCTTAGAAACCTCCCCCGGATCTCTCCCCTGCATCTGCACATCGTCCCTGCGCTCGATCACGCTGCTTCCCGCTGGGTCCGCCCCGGGAGCAGCTGGACAGCGCACAGCCAGGAACGGGCGCACACACACAAGGTGCGCTTCAGAAGGGGAGTCCCTTAGGACCGAGGCAAGTCCAAGTTAACCTCAGTCCTGAGCCTGTAACTGAGGTCAGTGACCAAGGGGAGTCTCGTCAGCTCGGGGCACATATTTACGTAGGGCTGTGTGGACAGAGTGCACAGGGACGTCCTGTGAAAATGCGCTTGCTTAAATCCAATGCCAGGGCAGACGGAGGGCGTGGGCAGGTCTGCTACCCTGGCACCGTGGCTGTGGGGGCCACTCTGTGCGGGGAGGTGCCGGTCGCTGGGAGTCACAGTCACAGTGACTAAAAGTGGATTCCAGGATGCTAGGGTGCATCCAATCGCTGGGTGTGATGGGGGCAGTGGAGGTGACATGTCCCCCCGGGCCAAGGGCACAACCCAACCGGATGGCCTCTTTCTCCCCACAGATCCTGAGAGCCTCTACTGAGGGTCGGAACCACTTTGGGAGCTGGAGCTTCCGGGACGGGAAAGCCTCCTTGGCGGGCAGACTGAATCAACGATTCGGACAAACCTAGGGTCTCGGGGACACGAACCCCGGCGGGGCAGGAAACAGCGGCCAACAGCATGGATGCCGAGGCCCTGGCTCAGTCGCCTGCCACCAGGCCACCTCACCTCCCTGTGCCTCAGTTTCCCCATCTGTAAAGTGGGGGCAGTAATGGCACCTACTGCCGTGTTGTGGGGATTAGCGGGATTCGCTGTTCCTGTGTCTGCCCTGTAGTGAGCAATACACAGTGTCTGGACATAAATGACATGAACGTAAAGAAAGCCGGGGAGGGGACGTCCCCCCCCCCACCCCCCGGGGTGGAGGTGCCATTTCACACCCGACAGCACTTGTCCGCTTGGGCGGGATCACTGTGGGGCGGAGTCACTGCCCGATGCCCCACCCTGGGGGGGCGGAGTCACTGCCCGATACCCCCGGGAGGGTACGGTCCCGCTCCCTGGGCCCCGGAGCCCCACTCACAGCACCCGGCCGTCCAGCTTCCGGCGCAGGACCACCCCGAAGGGCTCCTCCTGGAGCTCCACGCTGTAGAGTGTGGACGGGGCCCGGCCGTGGACACGCGGGGTCTCCAGCGGCACCTCGTAGCGCCTGTTGGCGGGATCTTTGATCTAGAAGTCAGAAGGTGTGGCGTGAGGCCCTCCTCGGGCCGGGGGTGGGGGGGGCCCTCCCCTGCACACCGTCCCCGCCTTCCTCACCCTCCAGGGGAGTGGGACCCAGTGCAAGGCCCAGGGTGGCCGCGCACGGCAGGTGACGCGGGCGGTGCGCTCATCTGCGAGCCCGGGAACCCCCCGCCCCGTGGGTCGCCAGGCAAAACAGAGCACGCCCAGCCGATCTGAATTCCAGAGAAACAGGGTTTTTTTTAGTCCGTCTCAAATAGCGCCATGAGACACACACTAAAAAAATAAACTCCTTGCTGGGTCTTCTGGAATTCAAACTCACTGGCATCCTGTGTTTTTATTTGCTGGAGCTGCCCCCCCCCCCCCCCCCCCCCCCGGAACGCCTGTCACAGGGCTGGTGAGAGAATGTAATTGAGGGCTTCGGGCTCCACCTGCCCGTACACAGCAATCACTCGTAAATGCTGGCTGTTAAACATTACTTTGTTAATTATAAATTGTGTGGTTCAGGCTCTTTCAGCTCGGCCTCCACACGTGTATTCAGTCCTCAGGTTTCTGCTGGGCACCTGCTATGTGCGGGACACTGTTCCAGGCACTGGGAGTCAGCGGACCAAAGGTCCTGCCCTCGGGCCAGACGACCACCAGATCCGACCGCCCACTGCCCGGAGCATTCCCCTTCCTCCCTCCCCTCCTTTCCCCTTGGGGACGCCTGCAGGACTTCAGGCCCAGGTGGGATGTCACTTCCTGGGGGAGACCTAACTTCCCTCCACTGTGCCCTGGGCCCTGCTCTCTAGAGCATGTTCTAGAACCTTCCAATCACTTTCTTAGTGGCCATGGCTCCAATTGTAGGCACCGTCTGCTGCCTCCGGGAGCCCCGCCCCGCGAAGGCACAAAACCCATGTGCACACTAAAAACACACCCACCCAGGGCGTTCCGTCTCCATCCACTACCACCCACATTTTCTCAGACCCGCGTGGCCCCGCCCACCCACGCTTGCTCCGCCCCATGCGGCCCCGCCCACCGTGAAGTGCAGCCGGCTCTCTGTCTCCAGCAGCACGTCCAGCCGCAAGGTCAGGATGTCCTTGGGGAAGAAGGTCGGGGCGGTGCGGGTCAGGGTGGCCGTGTAGCCTGTGTCCGTGGTGGTCAGGTTCCCCAGCTTGTAACTCGGGTAGCTGGGCGGGAAGAAGCACCAGGGCTGCCCCATGCGGGGAACCCGGGGCCCCCGCCTGGTGGGCACGTAGCAGCAGCCCCGGGCCTCACACTGCTCCTGGGTGATGGCCGTGTCCGGGGCGCAGTCGAAGCGGCTGTTGGGAGGCACGTCGCACTGTGGGGGCGCTGCTCTGGGGCTGCCGCGGTGCCCTGGGGTGGCCTGGGGGCCCGGCTGGCTGGCTCCCTGCTGGTGAGCTCGGTATAGCCCCTCAGGTACAGGGGAGGGGCCACGCTGCTCTCGGGGGACCACCAAGAAATCGTGGAGAAGGACGTGCCCCAGGAGGGCGGCGGTGGCCAGGGACACGAGGGTGCAGACCCGCAGCAGCGGGCGGCAGCAGAGCGGCCACCTCCCGTCCACGGTTGGTGCCATGGTGCTGCACCTGCAGGCAGCGGTTGGGTCCTGGAGGCCCTGCCGAGAGAAGGGCGGAGCTCAGCAGGGCGGGCACAGAGGCGCAGGGAGGGGGCCTCAGGGAACTCACGCCAATTTCCAGACCTGGACCCATGGCCAGCCTGGCAGTGCCCAGGGTGAGGTGGGCCGAGAGAGCAGGGTGGGCGAGGGTGGGCAAGCTCCTGGCACTGTTTAGAAAGGCGGCAAGGGAGGGAAATGGAGAAGCAGAGAAGTACCCCAGACGGGATTGTGCCCTGAGTGGTTACAAAGGACACGCACCTAACATGTCCGTAAAAATGACTTTAACCAGGGGCACCTGGGTCGCTCAGTCGGTTGCGCCTCCTACTCTCTGTTTCGCCTCAGAGCATGATCTCACAGTTTGTAAGTTTGAGCCCTGCGTCAGGCTCCGTGCTGACAACTCGGAACCTGCTTGGGATGCTCTCACTCTCTCTCTCTGCCCCTCCCCTCCTCTCTCTCTCTCAAAATAAATAAACATTAAAAAAAAAAAAGTGACTTGATGACGCAGAAAGACCTGGGCAGTAAACTGACAAATGGACAAGAAGTTACAGCACGGAGCAGAGAGGAAACTGCTTCCGGCCAGGCTGTGGCCGGGCTGCTGCGTCTTGGCAGATGCAGAGGTGAGGGGGGGCGCCCTCAGGGGGACCCGCCACGTTCCCTCTGCCCCTCCTCTGCTGACCAGGATGCGGCTCCAGCCCCGGCAGAGATCTGGGGCACTGCAGCGAGGGCAACACTCAAGGGGTGGCCCCGGCCTGGGCAGGTGCAAGTCCCCTCCCCGGCGGCTGTGACATGGGGCGCCTCGCCAGCTCCCTCGGGAGCTTATCTGCGTGTTCTAAGTATTTTGTAAGGAGCGTTGTTGGCCGGCTCCTTCAAGGAGCGAGACATCAACACGGGACTAAACGTGCAAGGATTTAATTAGGGACGTCCTTTCTGTCTAGAGAACCGGGCAACTGCAGGGACGCCTGGGAGAGTGGTCACACCGCGAGCGGGTCTGACCTCGCAGGAGTCAGGTCCCGGGGAGGGGTGGAGGGTCCAAGCATCCCGGACTGCCGTGTAGGCTGAGGAAGGTTCTGCAAGGCCACGGGGCTAGGGGTGGAGGACCCAAGCCAAAGCTGGCGGGCAGAGGGGTCCGGTCTCCCCGAAGTGGCCTGCCCTTGTGCTGTGGGCCGGAAAAGCAGCCTGGCCCCGGAGCGGACCGGGCGATGTGTGCCGGCGCCATGTGGCGGGAGGCCCGTGAGATCCACGCACCCTCGGGCCGCCAGGAGCAGGCAGGGGTGGGGAAGGAGTCACATCGGGCACGGGGGGGGGGGGGGGGG
>PISW01010576.1:0-29733 GCA_004023785.1 Mungos mungo | reverse complement strand
CCCTGCAGGTAAGGCCTCAGCTCCACAGGCCTGTCCCCCTTCAGACCCCAGTGGCAAGCCCCAAGTCTGACCAACTAACTGGCTGTCAATTCGAGGGTTCACCCCTCCCCCATCTCAGGTTAGGTAACTGGCTAGAAGCGCTCACAGCGCGCAGAAGACCTTGACTTACTGTGACCTGTCTATTACAAAGGGTGCAGTTCAGGGACCGCCAGAGGACGCGGGCTGGGGCGTCCCCACCCTCCAGCACCAAACTGTGTTCCCCGGCTCCGAGACTCTGGAACCCCAACTAGTTCTGATTTCATTACAGAAGCACAACTGCTTGAATCTCGGGCCCTTGGTGATTGTCAACCACCAGCCTCTCGGTGCTCCCAGAGGCTGGGTGGAGGGGAGGCGGGGCTGGGAGTTCCCACCCCAGAAGCCTGCCTGGGTACTTGCTGGGGACCAGGCCTGGGCCGAGCTGTCCAGAGCCCCGGCCGCCGGTCATTTTATTAGCACGGAAAGGACACCATCCCTGCCCAGGTTCCTGGGGCCTTAGGAGCTGTGTGCCACGAGCTGGGGACAAGGACTAAATACTTATGCTGCACCTGGCCCGTCCAGGAACACATGACACCTCGTGATCGCGGTGATGCAGAGACCAGGGAGCCCGGGGCCAGGGCCACCGCCCTCCGCACCGTGAGTTCAGGAGCGCAGGGGGGCCAGCACCCGCCCGCGCTGCTTCCACTGCACAGACGCGAAGAGCGGTCAGCCAGAGGGCCTGACACTTTAGGCAAAATGGGGAAACCCT
Organism: Mungos mungo; assembly: GCA_004023785.1. Lineage (NCBI taxonomy): Eukaryota > Metazoa > Chordata > Mammalia > Carnivora > Herpestidae > Mungos > Mungos mungo. The sequence goes on along the minus strand of PISW01010576.1, from coordinate 28,949 downwards.
GAAGGTCAGGGGGGTCAAGTGCGCTGCTGGCCGGGAGACCCTGTGACCTCGCCTTCAGGGAAGTGGATCGGAGCCGCTGCTCCTCTGGCCAGGGTGGCGGTGTAGACAAGCAAGTTTCAGTCCAGCTCGGCCTGACAGGAGAGGCATGGGTCCTTACCCTGTGCCTCAGTTTCCTCCCCACAATGGGACAAGACGGCTCCCCTCGCCCAGCACCGAGGGCGCGGAGGAGACCGTGGAGTCCCCGGGGTCCCCGTCGACACCGCCGCCGCGGACCCGGGCACGACGCGCTCCACTTGTCCAGCCGCGAACCACAAGAGGATCAATCCGCCGATCGGTCCCTCCCCCTTAGGGCGTCACGGCTGCCCGGACCGCCGAGTCTCCCGTCTCAGCGGCCGTCGCTGGACCCCGCCCCGGCCGCCCTTCGCCGGGACCCCCGCACCCCCGACCCGCTCACCTCCGCGCACGCGCGCCCGGACCGCGGCGGCCACCCGGGGTCCACCGCCCGCAGGCTCGCGTCCGGGGAGGGGGGGGGCGGTCACGTGACAGGCCGCCCGCGCAAGCGCCCTGGGCGAGGGTGCGCGCCTCCGGCCGCGCGCCCCCTGGTGGCGGGGCGTCCGGATCCCCGCCCCCGCCCGGCCCGCAGCGCGGGAGGACGGCGGGGGGGAGGGGGGGCGCTCACCTGCCGTCGCGCGTGTGCGGGGGGCGGAGGGGAGCGGCCCCCGGGTCGCCCGTTAACTGAAGCCGTTCTGGAAGGGAAAGCGTCATCGCGCCCATAAAAGCGGCTGTTGCGCAAGGAGACAGGGCGCCTTGTGGGGCGGGCGGGGCGAGGGTGCGGCGGGGCAGGGCAGGTTCTGACGCGCTCTTGGAGAAATACGCCTTTCTCCCATATTCAGAAAAAGTTTTATTTTTTGCTGAAAAGTTGGAAAGTGAAATTGTTTTGTGTGCCCTTTAAGGATGCAGCAGAGAAGCTGCAAGGTGGCAGGTGCCCGGGACCCCGGGTGTGGGGAACAGGGTGCTCCCGCTGCACCCCAAGGCACTGCAGCCCTCAGTGGGGGCCGGGCGAGGGGTGGGGGCTGCGCGGGGGCAGCTGGGGAGGCTCAGGGCTGGGGTGTCCTGGGGGAGGCGCCCGCCCCACCCGCGCTCTCCCGCTGCACCCCGCGCCCTGGACCACGAGCGGGGCGGTGGGGCGGGGCTCGGTGAGCAGGCAGCGCAGCCCCTTGGGCCACTGTCAAGGGCAGGGGCGAGAGCCTCCCCGAACCCAAGCGCTGATTGGACCATGAGTCCAGCGCAGGGTGGGAGACACCCCGGCCCCCGAAATACCACCGGAAACTGGGGGTGGCGTTAGTGGAAATTACTGGTGGCCGAAAGAATCACGCATGCTGGCCTGCTAGTCATCTTAAAGGGCCTCTCTGCGGGTGGACGTGCCTTTCAGTGACACGAACGTTCCAAGTCCTGGTAATGCACAAACCTCCGGCCTCTTCCACGGGAGCGGGTGGAAGGCGGGGCTCCCGCTGCTCTCTAGGAGGACCCAGGTGGCTCCAGCTTGCTGGCGATCATCTGGCCGACCTTGAGCAGGGCCTCCTGGAACTGGGGGTACTCGCTCTTCACACGGTCGAGGATGGTGCTGATGACGGCCAGTCGGTTGTCCAGGCGCGCGCGCTCCGCCAGCAGCGACTGCTTGGAGCGGAACAGGAGCACGTACCTGCCGTCCTTCACCGCCTGGAGGTGCTTGGCGCGCGTCTGCAGGGCCACCAGCTCCGAGAGGTTCTTGGGACAAGGGAGCCCGCATCAGGTTATGTGCATCGGGAGTAGGACACCCGCTGCCCCCACAGGAGGTCGGGGCTCGAGGAGGAGGAGGAGGAGAGGCTGACGCGCACAGAGCCTGCCCCACAGGGGACACTCTTCACTAGCCCCCTGTCCGGGCTGGTGGGGCTTGGACCCAGCAGACTAACCGGGCCCCTCTCTTCTGCTCACACCACATCCCGTCTAGCGGGAGAGCCCACTGGGGCAGCTGGCGTCCTCGGAATCCAACAGCTTCTCACCAGCCTCCTGGCCACTGCCAGGCCCATGCGTCATCTCACACAGGCCACCCCCCCCCCCGCCCCGTGTCCACACTCGACCTCTCCACTCCACACTCAACATCAGAACCAGAGTGCTCCTGCTAAAACCTGAGCCACTCCTCAGCCCCCAGCCCTCCCGTCCTCCCGTCTCCCTGAGAAGAGCCCGAGGTCACGACCAGCTGCTCCCTGGACTTTCACAGCCCGGGGCGGGGCCTCTGTGCCCTCGAGGCCCAGCCTGCCGGCCTCTGGCTGCCCCCAGAGCGGCCTCCTGCCCTGCGTGACCCAGTGGCAGCTCCCCCCCTTGCTGCCTTCAGGTCTGGACTCCAGTGATTCTCAGACCACCCCTCCCGACTCTACCCCTCATCCCACCCCGAGGCCCTTTCTCGGCTTTATTTTTTCTCCAGAGTATTGGCCACCACCTAACTCTCATTCATTTTGTTTATCATCTGTTCCTCTGCCCCCCGAATGTGACGCCAGGGGGGCAGGGGATCGGTCTCCGTCCTGTGTCTGGTCTGCAGCCGTAGCGCCCAGGGCGCCGCCTGGCCGTAGCGCGTGTGCGATGTCGTTAGAGGACTAGAGAAGGCGCGATGGGCGATGGCGGATGGGCGGCGGCACGGCCATCCTGGGCCAGCGGGTTGGGAGGAGGCGCGCCCGAGGACAGCAGAGTGGCTGCGGCGAGGGGCGGACCCCCCGCCTGGGTCGCTGGGGCCCTGCTGGCTCGGGGGACGCGCCTACCTGTTGCTTGAGGGCCAGGAGCCGGCCCAGGTCGGCCTCCAGCGCGTCGGAGCCGGACTGCATCTCTGACAGCCGCTCTTGCTTCTCCAGCAGGGAGCTGCTCATGTGCTTCCGAGTTTCTTCCAGTTCCAAGATGACTTTGGTGCACTCCTCGGTGGCCTAGGAGATACGCGGGACCATGCTGGGACCCTGTCTCCTGGTCATTTAGTGGCCAGAGTCAGGCGGGAAGGATACAATCTGGGGAGGATTCCCATGAGGAAGCAGAGAGCCCCTGCCCCTGGGGACCCAGGACCTGGAGGGGCGAGTCCCCGTGAGACGCCAGGGCCCGGGCGAGCCCACGCTGCAGAGTGCCCCCCAAGGCGGGCACGGCTCAGGCAGAGAAATGGGGGGGCTGGGCAGTTCTGGGGCCCTTCCTGCAGCAGGTCTGTCTGCAAGGGCACAGGGGCCAGGGGCAGCTGAGCAGCCGCACGCCAGGGGCGGGAGCTAAGGCCCTGCGGGCTGCGAGGGGGGAGGCCAACGGCAGGGGTGGGACGCAGGAGGTTGGCGGCTGGAGGCAGTCCCCAGGGAAGCAGCTGGTGGATGAATGAAGTGGAGGTGGCGGGTGACTCTCAGGGTCTAGCTGGGCCAGGGGAGAACCTGGGATGCGCCGGCAGGGATGGGGGAGCGGCCATTCTGGGCACAAACGCCGGAGGCCTTGCTGGGCGTGGTGTGCGGCAGGAGGTCTTGGGCACCGAGCACCTGTCCCTGGAGCTAAGCGGGGGTCTGGGCGGGCATGGCAGATGTGGCCGCGGGGACCCCCGGGGTGGAGAGGGACGGGCAGCACGAATGACCGGCATGGCACAGAGGACCGGCCCAGAGGGCCCGAGCAAAGACCACTCCGCCGCCTCCAGTAACTTCCAAACGAGCAGTTGGGTCCAGCCTGTCATTTTCGGCTACTCTGTCCTCATACAGGACTTAGGCCCACAGGGGCTATTCCAACACTGTCCATGCAATCCTCTGGATGACCCCACCACATGGGTGCCCATTTCACAGGCGAGGAAGCCGAGGCACACGGCTGTCCGGCTGTGCCTCAGCCCCGCGGGGAAGCGCCTGGCTGGACGCTGGTCCAGGCTCCGAGGCCAGCGTCGGCGTCACGTGAGCACGCGGCCCCTACCTTGTGAACGTCCGTGATCTTGCGCCGCAGCTCCGCCTGCCTGCGGTGGAAGTCTGTCCAGGTGAGCGACTTCTTGTCCGTCTTGCCCTGCCCCTCGGCCCGGGTGCAGATGGTCTCCCTTCGGCCGACGGCCCGCTCCATGTCTCGGATCATCTTCTCCTGCTGCTTCTGCAGCTGCCCGTGCCGGATCTGGGGGCGGGGAGGAGACCAAGGCGCGGTCGGCACTCCCTGCTTAGTCCCCTGGGCCCCGGACTGGTGTGGGGACCAGGGGGTGCCCAGGGGGGTGCACCCGGGGACAGAGGCAACTGGGGACATCTCCAGCTGGTCAGACCATCTCCAGGGCCATGTAGAGAAGGCACAGGCCACAGAGGACCTAGAAGGGGCCTGGGGCCAAGGGAGGCTGGCGGGCGGAGGGCACGGCCTGCATCCTGGCTGGGGTTCCGGAGCAGCAAAGAGGACGGAGGTGGATTTCTCAGTTGTGGTTTTGTAAGGGGGTGACGTGAAGGGGCTGTGTGACCAGGGCTGGGGCCCCAGTGGCCAGGGAGGCCGACCGTGAGGGCCACGCGGGGTTTTCTCCAGGGGCAGGAGTGTTCTGACTCGGGCGTGGGGGCGTCACGGGGGCCTGTACTAACCATCCAACTGGACGTTTGAGACAATATATCTTACTGTGTATAAGTTCTGCTTCAGAAAAGCAGGTTCAAAATAGAAAACGATAAACGGGCACCTTGGGGGCTCAGTCGGTTGAGCGTCCGACTTCGGCTCAGGTCACGATCTCACAGTTTGTGGGTTCCAGCCCCGAGTCAGCTCCGAGCTGACAGCTCGGAGCCTGGAGCCTGCTTCTGATTCTGTGTCTCCCTCTCTCCCCACTTGCACTCTCTCTCTCTCTTACTCAAAAATAGATAAACATTAAAAAAAAAAAAAAGATAGGAACCCACAGGTTAAGGCTGGTGGGGGGGGGGACCCTAGCCCACGCAGGGTGAAGGCGGGCCTGAGTGACAGCAACCACACGCTCTGGGACCAGCCGTGTGAACATGATGGTGGCAGTGGAGCAGGGAGCCCGGGATGGGGACGGCACAGAGGTGGGGGCCGCCATCGGCGGGGCATTGGCTCAGTGACGGCGCCCAGATCACCCGGGGCTGCCAGCGCCGCCTGCTCCCCGGCCGAGGGAGGACAGGGATGGGCCCCAAGTTCACACCACGACCCAGAATTGGTTCCAGGTCGATTCGGGGTCTAAAGATGTGCAAACGCTTGCAGAGCTCAGGACACATTTGTGTGACGTCACGCTGCGGTGACCGTCTTGAGCGATGCAGGGAGCCCGGGAGCCACACGGAAATGAGACTGACGTGTTTGACAGCGTTCACAGTCACAGGCCGTGGGCGGGAGAGAGCCAGCGGCGGGCCGGCAGCCGAGATAGGCCTCAGTTACCCCGACGTGCAAAATCCCCTAAAAGTTGCTAAGAAACCAGCAGTGGAGGAAGCGCAGACACACACGCGCACGGACACGGTGCCGCTCGTGCCCTGTGGGGGAGCCGGCAACGCCAGCACGGGCACCGGAGCGCACCCGCAGGCGCCGGCCAGTCGGCTGTCATGGAGACGAGCCAACAGGGAGTTTAGCAAAACCATGGGAACAGGTGGTAGACGAAGGTGGCTTGCACTTCGGCAAACAGCGAGCAACTGGAAATCGAAAAGTGAAAAAGCACCGTTGACTTTAGCACCAGGACACTGGAAACACTCAGGCGTCAACCTAACGAACAGGTAGAGACCGGATGGTGACGACAAGTCAGCCGAGACGGAAATCTGCCAAGGGGGCGCGCCGTGTAGACGGGCTGGAAAGCAGCGGCGGTGAGACGCCGGGCCGTGTGAGCCGGCCTCCACGGTCCCCGCACCGCCTCGTGGAAAGCCACTCGCTGAGGAGAGGGAAAAGATGTCGCGCAGACGAAACGAACTCACATAAGTGGTGGGTTGCAGCGGTGTAGACCTCGCCGGACGGGGGACGGGGCAGGCACGCGGTCAGAGGGACACAGCTGAGTGCCCAGAAACAGACCCCCACCAACACGGTCAACTGGTCTCAGGGAGGACTGTCCTCATGGTACGTGGGGCCGACGCGATGGGACGTCCCGAAGGCGGGAGCCAGCCTCGGGCCACACCTCACCCCCGACACAAAAACTACCTCCAAACAGGGCAGGGGAACAAACCCAACCAGAGTAGATCATGGATCGTAGTGGAAACTGTGAAACCATGAAGCTTCTAGAAGAAAACACAAGAGAAAAACCTTCATAACCTTTGGCCACGCAACGATTTCTGAGACGGGCCACCAGAGCCGCCCAGAGAGCAGCCCGGCCACCGAGACAGGTCCCAAAGGCATCGTGGCCAGTGAGCACAGCCACACTCCAAACGCCTCTGGCTGCACGACCCGCTTCTGTGACGCTCTGGGGACATCGGGACGGGGCCCGGGAGGCTCGGCCCAGGGGGCGCGAGGGAACGCGAGGGCTTCGGAATGCTGCGTGTCACCAAGTGGAGGCGGTTAGGTGACGCAGGACCGGACGCCACGAAGGGCGAGCTCACCCAGACACAGGGACTCACGAACCAGGCTCGCGGGCTGATGCCGTGGCGGCACGGCCGTCCTCGGTTGCCTTTTGTCTTTTGTTTTTTAATTTTTTAATGTGTATTCATTTTTGAGAGAGAGAGAGAGAGAGAGCGTGAGAAGGGGAGGAGCAGAGAGAGAGGGAGACAGAAGATCTGAAGTAGGCTCGGCGCTGTCAGCACAGAGCCCGACGCGGGGCTCGAACCCACAGACCGTGAGATCGCGACCTGAGCTGAAGTCGGACGCTCAACGGGCTGAGCCCCCAGGGCCCCGCTCAAGTGCCTTTGGAAAAGTGGCCTGTGGGGGTCTCGTCCAGCACGCAGACACTCTGTCACCCTGGAATCCCACCTTGGGAATCCGTTCTACGGAAAACCAACCCCCGCCCCCGCCCCGTGAGAGGGGGTATCGTGGAACATTGTTTATGGAGACGAGGCAACCACGGGGGGCCGGGGAGAGTCTGAACTCTCATCAACCCGGAATGTTCCAAGAAGGTCTGATACATCCGTAGGACGTTCCGTAACTGCTGAAGACGGGGTCAACGTGCACATCATGATTATCGTAACTTTGCCTTATTTGAGAGAGAGCGCATGGGTGTGCAGGGGAGGGGGTGGAGGGAGAGAGCGAATCGTGAGCAGGTTTCACGCTCAGTGCAGAGCCCGACACGGCTCCACCCACGACCCTGGGCCATGGCCTGAGCTGAAATCAAGAGTCAGGCGCTCAACCGACTGAGCCGCCCAGGCGCCCGTCCGCGGTATTTAAAAAATAATAATGAATTGCTGAGCTGTGCGTACGGATCCTATTTTTGTTAAGGAAAAAGCACCGGCCGGTAGCAGGCAGGCAGAGGCGCTTCCTCACGTGACCTGCACGGCCGACGTGCGGCTTCTGTGGTTGGAAAGTCAGTGAGGTGGAGGGTTTCAAACGTACCAGGAGCACGTGCGTGGGGTCAGAAGCCCCTGGACGGCGCAGCGGAGGGGCCCCGATTAAACGCCGCCCCGTGAAGTGACCCATGGTTGTTTTCGTCACCAGCCTGAGTCATTATCTGCTCAGTGATAGCCGTGGTTTAGTCACCAGCTGCTGGTGAGGTGTGGGATCCAGGTCAGGAAGACAGTGGGAAACAGTGAGGCCCCGAGGGAGAAGACGGTGTGTTCTCTGCGCACCTTTGATCAGTAGTGGGGTGCATCTCACCAGCGGGTCGTGAGATCCAGGGGTCACCACCGGCACGCAGGAGTGCCCGAGTGCGCCTGCGTCCCGGCCAGGCTACAGCAGTGTGTCGTGAAATACCGGGCGCACGGCCCCGGGCGCCTGCTGGTGTCTGATTATCTCCGTGCAGGAAGGACAGAAGTGGACGGACCGTGGACAGGAGCTCGGCCGGGAAGCAGCCAGTGCTCGGAGCCGGGGGTGACATCCATGCCGCTGGCCAGGGTGGCCCGTGCGGATCCCGTGGGCCCTCCCCCCACGAGGCCAGGCCCCCCCGCCCACCCACCTTCATCCTGTGGATCTCCGCCTTCATGGCTCGGATCTCCTTCTGGCCGGTCTCGGAATCCACCGACCCGCGCATCTCTTTTGCCAGCTGGATTTTTTTCTCCCAAAGCATAATCTGGTGTCTATACAGGCGGGAGAGGCAGAGTGAGAGAGGGCGAGATTAGGGGGTTTCTTTCTGATGCTTCTGTGAGCCCAGGCCCTAAGGGCTCGCCCCAGCTCGAGACCCACAGTGGGTGCGTGGAAGGCAGGTCTGGGGCGTGGGCTCGGAGCAGGGGGCCCCGTGCCCGGGACCCGGCTCGGTCTCGCTCCCACTCGGCCTGTCTGAATGCCGGCACCGAGCCAGGAGCTCCAGCTCTGTCAACCAGAAACAATCTCCCCTGTTCTGGGCCCAGCAGCTCAACACCAAGCCCTGAGCCCGCATGCAAGTTCCCACCACCCCACCCGACCCGGGGCGAAGGGGGCCCTCGCGCCCCAGGTGTGGACGGCAGCCCCGGGGAGGGTGGGCTTCTGCAGCCCTCCTCCCCCCCCCCCCCCGCGCCCCAGAAGCCACGCTCCTCACACAGTGCTCGGGCAGGGGCAGCCTCTCCCTCCAACAGCACCAGATGTGGGGGTGGGGGGCGGGTGGGGCTCACAGGCACCCATCTACCTTCCCAGCAGTGGAGAGTCCACCTTCCGGCCCCCTGGGTGGGAGCGGGAGCCACCATCTGGTTTGCTAGGGACCAAGTGGGGCGAGCATGACTCCAAACCCACAGACCCCGTCCCGGCCAGACCAGTGGCCAGCCATGGCCTCTCCTGCCCCACTGAACATGGCGCCCCAGCCACACATGGCTACAGGGCGCTTGAACTTGGCTGGGTCTGAGTCGAGATGTGCCGGGAGTATAAAGTACATGACATTTCAAAGACTGAGTACAGAAAAAAGGACGTAAAATTCCAGTCTCGGTGTCCACCGACAGCTTGACCGGAGCGCCGTGGGCTGCGGGCCGTCCGCGGGGGCTCAGGGGCGCCAAGCAGGGCTGCGGGCCTCGAGGAGCCGAGCGCGCACGGCAGGGTGTGCCAGCCCGAGACACAGACAGTCCGCGGGCGTAAAAAGAGAGACGGGGAGAGCGGGGCAGGCGCGTCGAGGAGCCCAGAGACGTGCACGCGATGGAAGCTGCCGGAAGGAGGAGGAGCCTGCGCAGGCCAATGGCCTGGAAGCGGCGAGTATATTAGCAAAGATTTCGGAACGGCGGAGTCTCGGGCGGAAGGCACAGCCCGGGGGTGAGCACGGCGAGGCCCGAGCCCCGCGGACACACGCGTCAACTACGCTTCGGCTAAAAGGAGAGGACGCAGTATCAGCGAAGACCCGTGCCGAGGCCGGGCCTCAAGGCCTGTGTCCCTCGCGGCTCCCCGACGCCCAGCGTGACGGGGGCTGGGGTGTCACCCCAGGGGGTGGCTTCGGTCCCGAGGTGCAGCCTCACCAGTGGGATGTGTGCCCTTCCCGGAGAGACCTCAGGGAGCAGCTTCCAGGGCACGGCGGGGGGTCTGGCCCAGCCCAGGCCTCCCCCTCCCAGCCGGCACCTTGACCTTGGTCCTCCAGCCCCAGGACTGTGAGCGATGCGCCTCTGTGGTTTATGAGCCCCCCGCCGGTGCCGCCCCGGTACAGCTGCCCGGAGGGGCGGGGGCTCAGCCGGGCTCTGCCACGGCCGGGCGGGGTTAGCGGAGCGGCCCGGCCCCACCCCTGCAAATGCCAGTCTGCAGAAAATACCGGAGTCTGCTTCGAAGGCAGCACAGAGAGCACCCCCGCTTTGGGGAGGTTAGACATGCAATCCGTGTTGGAGCTACACGGGATTCCCCGGTCCGCTCTGCACACATTGTTCTGGCGCACAGCTGCGCACAGTCAGGCAGCACAATAATGATCCAGCCTTTGGGAAGTGTATCCGAAAGAGAGAGCCACTCTCTTTCCCCCGACGACCGGCTTGGCGGGGGCGGGCGGGCGGCTGGAAGCGCGCGGTGGCACCAGCCCTCCCCCCAGCAGCGGCCCCGGGGCGGGGACACTCACTCCGCCTCCACCAGGTCGTTCAGTGTGGCCGCCTTCTCCTCCTGCAGCTGGTCCAGCCTCTCCTGCATCTCGATGGTCTCCCTCTCCGAGGCCTGCGTGGGGACAGGACGGGGCCGGCTGGGCGGTGGGCTGGGGACGCCGGGGCCTGACCTCCGGGGCGCGCGCCCTCCCCCGTCAGCCCGGGCGCTCGGGGCCTGACCTCCAGGGCGCGCGCGGACTCCTTCTCGGTCACCAGGCTGTCCCGCTGCAGCTGCTCGGAGCTGCCCCGGCTCCGGCCCAGCAGCTCGCTGATCTTCTTCAGGTCGTCGTCCAGGCCCTTCATGTGGAGCTCGATCTCCCTCTGCTCCTTCCTCTCCTGCTCGATCTTGTCTGCGGCAGAGGGGACGCGGGGGTCGCCATGTTCCCAGAGGGGCCCCCGCCCCCCATCCCAGCCCTGGCCAGGCCTGGCCCTTGGAGGGAATGAAACGACCCTGTGTGTGGACGGCCAGCAGGTGGGGGGACGTGAGTCTGGGGGGCAAGTGCCCCCGCCCTGAGAATAAACTTGGGGACCTGGCTGGTGCTGCAGGGTCTCCCGGATAGGTGGGCCCTGCCCTCCACCAGCCCGCCCAGCTCAGGGGCGGGAAACAACGGCCCCTAATCTCCAACAGTGGGGTTTGGACTCCCGAGCAGGCCAGGAAGGCAGCAGGGCCCCTGGGAAGAAATAGGCCCCAGGGGCGCCTGGGGGGCTCAGTCAGTTAAGTGTCCAACTTCGGCTCAGGTCATGATCTCTGGGTTCATGGGTTCGAGCCCCGTGTCGGGCTCTGTGCTGACAGATCAGAGCCTGGAGCCTGCTTTGGATTCTGTGTCTCCCTCTCTCTCTGCCCCTCCCCTGCTCATGCTCTGTCTCTCTCTCTTTCTCAAAAATAAATATTTTTTAAAAAGAAAGGAAAGAAAGAGAAAGAAAGAGAGAGATAGAGACAGAAAGAAAGAAAGAAAGAAAGAAAGAAAGAAAGAAAGAAAGAAAGAGAAAGAAAGAAAGAAAGAAAGAAAAGAAAAAGAGAGAAAGAAAAAGAAAGAGAGAGAAAGAAAAAAAGAGAGAGAAAGAAAGAAAAAGAAAGAGAGAAAGAAAGAAAGAAAAGAAAGAATGAAAAAAGAAAGAAAGAAAGAAAGAAAGAAAGAAAGAAAGAAAGAAAAGAAAGAGAGAGAGAGAGAAAGCAAGCAAGCAAGCGCCCGACCACTCAGCAGCGTTTCCTGTGGGGCCCCATGGCCGGGCGCGTGGCCAGAGACCAGGCAGGACCAGCGGGGACCAGGTGGGACCGGGGTGGGACCGGGGTGCCTCAGCGGGGGCGCCTGGGAGTGGGTGGCGTCCAGGAAGAATGCCGTCCCCCCTACTGGACACTGTGGCCCATCAGCGGCCCCGGTTTTTACACCGTCTGGGAGGCTCCGCTGGGCCGGTTCTCCAGGTTCCGCTGGAGAGGAAGAAAGATCCCCGTCCCGCAGCCCTGAGTTCGGGGCATGAGGTGTCCCCCCCTCGGAGCAGGGGACCAGCTTGAGGAGCTGCATTTCTGCATTTCCGGGAGCCCCCTTTGGTCTGTGAACTTGACCGATGCAGCAGATTTTCTGGACACTCCCACCGTGCGGGCCACGGGGCCGGGGGCGGGGCGAGGGCTGGGGCTCCGGGAGGCGCAGGGGCGGGGCCCCTCCCCCCTCCCCCCTCCCCGGAGCCGAGCCCGCAGCTCCCTGGACGCGGCGCTCACTTTCTATGCGGAGCTTCTTCTGCTCCAGGATGCGGACCTCCTTCTCCAGCGTGCCCAGGGACGCCAGCTGCTCCTCCCGCTCCTGGGTGGCCTGGACCATCTCCTGCTGCAGCCGCAGCCAGGCCACCTGGGCCTCCGCCACCCGGCCGCGGTGCTCCTCGATCAGCTTCGTCAGCTGCTTGATCTCCAGCTCCAGGGGCCCCACTTCCTCTCCCTGCGGGCGAGTCACAAACAGGCAAAGTGAGCCCGTTTCCAGAGGGCTGTTTTCCGGGCGGGCCGAGGAGGGGCCGGGACCCCGGAGATCACGCATCCGTAGGATGACGACGGGGCATTTACCCCGGGGCACCGGGGCCCCGACACACGGTGGGACACGCGGGCCTTCACTATGTCACAGCCTCATGGGGCCAAGGGCAGGCGGGGGACTCCGTTCCCCAAAGCGGCTTTGCAAGTTGTCTGTTACCAGCAGACTCTCACGGGTCGGGGTCTGTGGTCTCTCGGGACCCACGTGGGTGGCAGCCTTGAGAGGCCGCCCTGGTGTTCGGGGTCGCCAGCCACCCGTCTTACTCCCGGACTGGAAGCCGGGTCAGGGCCCCGGGTCAGGGCCACCTGGGTGGCTGAAGCACTTCTAGCCCCAAACTCATCAGACCACGTGGCGCGTCGGCCCACCCGCCGTCTCTGTCCGGCGGGAAAGAAGAAAATGTGCCAGGTGCAAGTTACACGGCGTCAAACTTCAGGGGCCGAGAATCGGGTTTATTGTGCGTCTCCATTTACTGACCGCCTGCGCTCCCGGCCAGGCCGGCAGGGGTGAGGGGCGTCGGCAGAGCCGAAACGTCTGCTGTCTGGCCGGTGACGGGAGCGGGCTCGCAGACAGCGGGGGACGCGCGTCATTCCGTGCGCATCTGCGATTCCGCCCGTAAACGCGGCGGGAAGGACGTGGCTCTGTGCTACGTGAGTTCGTTTCTAAACCTAAGAAGGTGCCGCCGGCACAGACCCCAGCAGGGGCCGCCTGCCCGGCCCCGAGGGCTCACCCCCAGCTCGGAGACCGTCTGCTCCAGCTTCTTGTTGAGAAAGTTGATGAGGCCCTGCTTTCTCTCGATCAGGATCGTGCGCCTGGAGATCTCGTTCTTGCTGGTGGTGATGAGGTCGCTGACTCTTTTCACCTCCTTGTCCAGCTCGGCCAGCGTCTCCCGATGCATGTCCAGCCTACAGTTGGTGTTTATGATGTCCATGGTGGTCTGAGCGATGCTGCCGTCAATTTTGGAGTGGTGGGTCACCTGGAATGGCAAAAGGAAGAGTGTCTGCACGTTTTCCCTGGGGTTGAGGGGGGGGGGTGCCAGGAGCTGGCTGGACTGTCATCTCCCTGAACACCTGCCCCACGGCCAGCCCGTCCTTCCTGCCAATCTTCACATACAAACCCCTTCCTTACCCCAAACCCAAGACAGAGTCACACTCTACACAGAGGTTCGTAAGCCCCTTTTTAATTCGCTAAATTTGACTTCTATTCTTATGTCATTGTCTTTTAATATTTATTTTTGTGAGAGAGAGAGAGACAGAGCACAAGCAGGGGAGGGGCAGAGAGGGGGACACAGAATCCGAAGCAGCTCCAGGCTCTGAGCTGTCAGCACGGAGCCCGACGCGGGGCTCGAACCCATGAACCGGGAGATCATGACTTTAGGTGAAGTTGGACGCTCATCTGACTGAGCCGCCCGGGCGCCCCAGCCTCGTGTCACTTTTAATGGCTGCGTGACACTCCCCTTCTACGCATAACCTGGGCAGCAAGTCCTGGTCAGCGGCATTTCTGCCTCCGTCCCGCAGCTGTGGACTCAGGGCCCAGGAGCCGGTCCAGGTCTTGGGTGTGCGGTCCGGCACCGGCTTCCTATTCTAAGTAATGCTGCGCAAGCACAGCCGTGACTCCTCATTTGTATCCGATGGGACAAGCGTCCCTACATCAGCTGAAAAGCTGGACAGAGTCTGGAAAGAAGGTACCTTCACGTGGTGTTATCTGCCACCCAGCCAGAGGCTCCTGACCCTGGGCTCTGGCCAAGCCTGGGTTGCGGGGTCAGGAGCCGCAGCCCAGGGCTCCCAGGCAGGGCTCCGCAGGCAGGGCCCGCCTGCTGTCCCGAGGGTCTTGGCCAGCCCCCTGCCTCCTGTGTTGGCTCTCAGGAGGGACTGGCTCCATCTCTCTGGTGACGTAGGCTCACATACGGATATTTACAGCAGCAGGCCTGGCCGCCCAGCCTCCCTTTGGAAACGGGGTCCTTTCCCTGGGCTGTGGCCGCGCCCACCAGCTCCTGCCACGTAAATCCTCAGCTCTCTCCCGGCCCCCGTCTCCTGCTGACTCCCCGTGCTCCGAGGTCACCTCACTGCTCACCCATGACCCTGGCGGGCTCTGTCTCAAGTGCGCTCTCTGACCGGCCGCGTGGGTGACTCGGCAGGACACCTTTAAAGCCAGGGGGGCGCCTGGGTGGCTCAGTCGGTTGAGCGTCCAGCTTCAGCTCAGGTCATGATCTCACGGTTCATGGGTTCGAGCCCCACGTCAGGCTCTGTGCTGACAGCTCGGAGCCTGGAGCTGCTTCGGATTCTGTGTCTCCCTCTCTCTCTGACCCTCCCCATGCTCGCACTGTCTCTCTCTGTCTCTCAAAAATTAAAAAAAAAAACATTAAAAAAATTTAAAATTTAAAGCCAGAGCCTGCCCAGCGCCTCGGTCACCCAGGTCCCTGTGGAAATGTCCCTGAGCCCTCCCGTCCTCTGAGCTCTGGCTAAGCCCCAGTCTCTCTCTTTGCCAAGACCGTCTGCGGTGGCCTGGTCTTCACAGGGGCTCCCCCCTCCCTCTCTGCCCCCGAGCTTGCAGCCCTGTGGGATTCCCGTTCCTAAGTGTCCTCCTGGCCATCAGCCGGACGAGCCAGGCACCCTGGACTCCCCAGCTCTGCTCCTGGACTCTTTGCTCTTGTCGAGACCGCCCTGGCCCCTCCGACTCCCGAACTGACTTGTAGGCCCGTGGCTGACCCGTGCCTGTCCTCCCTCTGGACCCCAGCTGCAGATCCCAGGAGGCTTTCTCACAGTTTGGAAAAAATGCCCCCTTTCAAGAGCTGGACTTGTATCTCTTGGGCAATCATAATGGGCAGTGGAGGGAGCAAGACCCTCTACTGCCCTCTGCTGGTCATCAGTGGTAGCACAGGTACCACCCGCAGGGGTGGCTAAGGGTAGGGGGGGCGCCTGCATCCTCCCTCGAAGGCTGGCAGGCTACTCCACACACTGTGCCCCTTGGCTTCTCCAGGCCAGCCTGGGGCCCCTCGTTTTGCTCCCAGCCCCCACTTCCCAGAGGAAGGATGAGTGGGGTGCCCCCAGCATCAGACAGGACCTCCCGCGGACACCCCGCTGAGCCCGGTCTTGGTTGCAGCCCCGTCTCCCCACTTCTTTCGTGTAACCATGCCAGGAGCAAGCTGCCCTCCCCCCGGTGTCTGGGAGGGTGGGGTGCCCAGGCTGCCGGCCAGGCTCCCGGAAGGACAGGCGAGCCCCAGCAGCTGGGCACGGGTCACCTTTGTCTCTGCTGGGCCTCGTGCCGGCCGGTAGCAATCACTCAGGGGCAGCGCCTCTGGCCCCCAGGCCCCTTGCGCTCACTGTAATGAACCGTGAGGTTTAATCCTCTGACACCTGCCGGTTTCTCATGTGAGGAGAGAGGAAAGCAGAGGCCAGGAGGGGGGGCGGGGAGGACTCATGCTCTGAGCCTAAGGCTGGGAGGGGCCCATGCCCCCCTCGTCTCCTGCCCCTTAGATGGAAGCTTCTGGTGGGACAGGGGAGCCAGGCAGGCTGAGCGGGCCACCCCTGCTCCTGAGACTGGAGTGGGCGCTGTGGGGCGGGCCGTGTGCCGGGACGTGCCCCAGGCCTCCTGTGGGCCGCGTCAGCCTCCGTGGGGTCCGTGGGGGCCCGACAGGGCGGGGGCTGGGCCGCCAGAGGGGGTCACACCACGGGAAGAGGCAAAGAAGAAATGATTCAAGCAATGAATTGCTTTTTGAAGGACGTAGGGACCCCTGGCCACAGGGCAGAGTGAAACAAGACCCTGGAGCGTGAGAGAGGTCTTGCTGGAGGGGGTCCCGGGCCAGGACGGCCAAGCCCGGCAGGGCAGCGGCTCTGGAGCCCAGTCACCCGCTCGAAGCACCCCTGCCCTTCAACCCTTCAACCCGGGGTCTCTGCCGTCGCGCTCCGTCCTCAGAAGTGCGGACCGAGCTGTGGGGCGGGCGCGTTCAGTGCCGGCTTGTTTATAACACTCACAACCTGCACGTTTGTACGAGGAAATGTTACGCAGGAAGGAAAATGGAGGTTTTTAAAGAATATTTCACGGAAAATGTTACGTTGCACGTGGCCGGGAAGTTAAACAAAACTGTATAGACACGGTGAGAAAATTAGCGGAGTCCTACGCTTCTTCTTGCCTGCACACGTGTCTCTCTGCGTCGCGTTTCAGTAAAATTAATGGTAAGAGATTAGAGCAGACCCAAAACCGACAGAGTCCATGTCGTGTGAGGTGTGCGCGCCTGTGCGGGGGTGCTGGCTCAGGCGGGCCTGGGGGTGTTTCCAGCAGGTGTGTGTGTGTGCGTCTCTGTGTGTGCACATATTTGGCTGCATGTGTGGGTGTGAGCATGTGCGTGTAGCAGTTCGAAAAGGAAATACACCAAAATGCTAGGAGAGGTGGTTTCTGGACGGTGGGATTATTTCCAGGTTTTCTACAATGAAGACGCTTTTAGAACTAGAACAAAGTGAGCAGTGAATAGACAGCCGAGGGCCCCTTGCTCGCCCTGCTTCCTCTGTGGGGGGTCTGTGTGCTCTGCCCCGCCCCCGGGAGCCCCGCCCCCGGAGCCCCGCCCAGGGAGCCTCGCCCCCGCGCCCCCCTCCCCCCCCCCCCCCCCCCCCCCCCCCCCCCCCCCGGAGTGGTGGCCCTACCAGGTTGGTCTTTTTTTTCTGGAGCGTCAGGATCATCTTGTTGAAGTACTTGGTCATCTTGTTGGAGGTCATGTGCTCCTGCAGCTTCTCCACGACGGAGGCGTCCAGACTCTTCTTCTGCTCCAGCTCGAGCTGGATGGCCTGGTGGACGGTCTGCAGTTCGCCCGTGGCGGTCACGTACTCCTGGAAAGGAAGACGCAGAGGTGGGGCTGTTGGGGGGGCGGCGGGGGCGGGCCCTGCGGGGAGGGGGGCGCGGTCCTACCGCGTGGGCCTTGCCCAGCGCGTCCTCCGTGTCCTGGAGCACCAGCTGGTAGCTGTGGAACTGGTTCTGCAGGGCCTCCTGCTTGGCCAGGCACTGGGCGGTCAGCTTCTGCGTCAGGCCGGCCTCCGTCTCCGCGCGGTGCAGGACGCCGGCCAGCTTCTCGTTCCTCTCCTCCTCCTTCGTGATGGACTTCTTGTAGGCCTCGATCTCGCCATCGATGGCCGTGATCTGGTGCTGGCACTCGCTGCGGGGATGGAGAGAGCGGAGCTGGGGCGTCGGAGGGCCGAGCGTGTGGTTGTGCCCGCTCGTGGGGGCCCCCCGCTGGGAAACCAACTCTAAGTAGCAGCTACTCCCGACCACTGTTCCCAGGATAGTCACAGAGCCACTGCCCGCTTTGAGTTTAAGGCTAAGACTCTTCTTTTTTTATTCAATTTTTAAAAAATATTTTACTTATTTTTGATATTTGGGGTCTCAGGCCATGACAGGCATTAACTCGGAAGGGGTCTCAGGCCCCGTGGAGGAGCTTAGCAGGAGACGGAGGAGGAGGGGATGTTCAGGACCCTGGGTCAGGCAGCTGTCTCTCCGAGAAGTCATAAAAAGCACGAGCTACGGAAATAGATTAATTGGGCTTCATCAAAATTCAAAGCCCCTGCTCCTCCAGAGCCCCGCTGGGAGAAGGAGCAGTGAGCCACAGGCTGGGGGGAGATGTTTTCAAAGCGCACATCCGTGAGCGGAGCTGGGTCTGGAAGAACTCGCCTAAGTCAACAGTAAGAGAAACCACTTAATTTAAAAAGGAGCAAAAAGGGGCGCCTGGGTGACTCGGTTGAGCACCCGACTTCAGCTCAGGTCACGATCTCACGGTTCGTGAGTTCGAGCCCCACATCGGGCTCTGTGCTGACAGCTGGGAGCCTGGAGCTGCTTCGGATTCTGTGTCTCCTTCTCTCTCTGCCCCTCCCCTGCTCGCACTGTCTCTGTCTCTCAAAAATAAAATAAAATAAATTTTTTTAAGTGAGCAAAAGGCACTTCGCCAAAGAAGGCATATGGGCGGCAAGTAAGCGTCAGGAAAGGTGCCTCACCGTCTCCGGTCATCAGGGAGGTGCGGCTGTGAACTCCGGGCGAAGCCCGACTCGTCTGCTAACATGATGGCTATGATCACAGTGACGGTACCGGGTGTCGGTGAGAACGGGGAGTGACTGGGACTCTGGCCCACGGCTGGAGGGAACAGAAAACGGACCGACCCAAACTGGAAGAGACAGCGGCAGTTTGTCGTACAGTCAGACACGCGCCAACCAGCAATCCCGCGCCTGGGTGTTCACGGAGGAGAAAGGTAAACGCACGTCCACACCAAGACGTCACAGGGGCTTTTCCCACGACGTCCCCACACTGCAAACAACGGGCAGCCCGTCGCTGGGGGAGCCGAGGAGCCCAGCGTGAGCCGTCGGGGAAAACGAGGCACAAACTACCGATCTCGCAGCCTCCCGGCAGGGGACGGAGCGCAGAAGCACCGCGCGGTGCGCCAGAGGCCAGACCCGCAGATCTGCACACCCCTTCACGGACGCCTGGGGATGACGGGGCCGTAGGGGACAGAAGGCAGGTCGGCGTCCGCTGGGGGCGGGAGGGGGTCGAGGGCGCTGAATCCGGGAGGCTGTGGGGATACCGGCCTCTGTGCGTTCGCCAAACTCGCAAAACTGTGCACTGAGGAGGGAGAAGGCTTCCGTGGGAGAAAGGTGCGCACAAATCAGCTTCCACAAACCCGACTTAAAATGGAAAACCTACTCGTTTTCTTTTTTAGGAAGCAGCAGCCCATTTGTAAAAATGTCTAACATCTGACAATAAAAAGAAGACGACCGATTTAAAAAAAGACGCCGTCACAAACTATGACAGAAGTCTGAACACGCGGAAAGTCACGCGCTCCGAGAAGAGACGCCAGTAAGTTGTCCTTGTCGCCAGAGGGAACAGACAGCGCTCCTGGAAGCCCTTTTCTCTGTCCCGCAAATTCCCTATGATGGGGTCACGGGTCCTCGGTACGACTTATTTGTTAAAAAACAAACTTTAAGAACTTCCTAGACGAACAGACAACCGATAGAAATACCCGGAGCCTAGAACCGGCCTCACGTCGACCCGATCCGTTCAAGGGTCACCAGGGGAGCTGTTGCAGGGTCAGGGGCACCTTAGCTCCACCTCAACACCCTGGGTGAGGGGCTCTGTGCCAGGCGCCCCTCGCAGGTCCCATCGAGAAGTAAGGCAGGGCTGCCAGCAGGGCCCCAGGGACCAGGTGTGGCCCTGCCCCCAGGGGCTGTAAGCTCTCCCGTGGCCCCGCCCCCAGGGACTGTATGTTCTCCGGTGGCCCCGCCCCCAGGGACTGTAAGCTCTCCCCTGGCCCCGGCCCCCCCGAGGTGAAGCACAGCGCAGTCCGTGGTCTCCTCTCAGGAGGCGACCTCCAGTGCGGAACCCAGTCCCAGAAGATTGTTCACCTGTGTCCGGGACCCACGTTTGATGCAACTTTGTCACTGACATTGCAAAGATTCAGTGGCTCGTCGTGGTCTTTATAAAATTTTTTGGTTTTTTGGTTAATTTATTTTTGAGACCGAGACAGAGCACAAGCAGGGGAGGGGCAGAGAGAGAGGGAGACACAGAATCCCAAGCAGCTCCAGGCTCTGAGCTGTCAGCACAGAGCCCGACACGGGGCTCGAACTCGTGAACCAAGAGATCATGACCTGAGCCGAAGTCGGACAGCTGAGCCGCCCAGGCGCCCCTTGTTGTGGTCTTTAAAGTGTCAGGGCGGTGGGGACATGTCTGGTCTGGAGGTCACATGGGGCTTCACCCAGGGCTGCTGGGTCCAGACCGATGGGGTGTTGGGTCAGCCCCGGGAGAGCTGGTCATCGGCCTCCCTTAGTGTGAAGGGCGCGCGGGGCACAGTGTGCCCGGAGACTGGCCCCAAAAGGCCTCGCCACGCCCCTTCGTGGGGAGCACATTTTCTCTTCTCCAAGCAGGCCCCACACCCAGCGCAGAGCCCAACACGGGCCGAACTCCAGAGCCTGAGATCAAGACCTGAGCTGAGACCGAGGCTCAGACACGTAACTGACTGAGTCACTCAGGCGCCCTCCGGGGACACAGTTTTAATGGGACGCACTGTGTCTCTGCGCTGTGGCCTCAATTATTCGTGGCCGTGCCCGTGGCCGTGGCCGCACCCACGTCCGGCTCCCACAGCACGGCCTTCCACCACTTCCTCCTCTTCCGGTGAATCCGGGTGGAGACAGACCCCCTGCGAGGGGCTGCGGGCCACACCAGCCAAGGTGAGTGTGGCCGTCACAGGGGAAAGGCGCCGTGAGATCATGTGCTATGTTGCCTTGCTCTGAACCCCGCGTCTCACCCTGCGCCCCCATCCTGAACCCCGAGTCTCGCCCTGACCCCAGTCCTGAACCCCGCGTCTCGCCTTGCTCCCCACCTCTGTCCAAACCAGCCGCCGTCCGTAGCGTTTAAGGGAAAGGAATCGGGAAGAGCAGAGGCCAAGCCTCCCGCTGTCTCGCGTGGGGCCTCCAGACCCAGACAACGACCCGCACGGCCCGACCTCCCCGTATTTTCAGGCCAGCGCGTGACCCGCCCCTGCACCGCGGCACCGACAGGAAGTGGCGGCTCCCAGCTGGACGTGCAGCCTACGGGCGGGACCCGGGGGGCCAATTTTGGTGCCCCGCCCCCACCCCAAGCACTGGGGAGCAGACGGTCTGCTGAGTTAAACCGTAGAGGGGCCTGGACGAACAGGCAGACTCAGAGACCGAAGGAGGAAGCGCGACCTGGCTGGAACCTGACCGAGGGCGTCACGTGATCGGGGGAAAGTCACACGGTGTCAGAAGGGAAGAGGGCAGTCGGCGGGTGACAGCAAGGGGCCATCGAGGCAGGAGTGGCCAGAGGCAAGCGTGGGGACGGACTGCCGGGTGCGCTGGGAAGCAGCAGGGGGCCGGGGGGAGGGGCCCGGGGCCTCAGCACTCCGAGCCGCATCCCGATTGCCATCCGCCCTGCGCTCTTTCCTGCGGACGAGACCCGGTTGGTCTGAGGGTCAAGCACCGGCCTCTCTGGTGCCCGCGTTCCCCAGTGGACGCGCAAGCCTGGCATTCTCACGTCTGAGTCCGCCTCATCTGCCCCGGAGCCCCGGGCACTAACCCCGAGGACACAGATGTCCTCCCGGTATGATGGCCCAAACCCAGCTTCAGGGCTGGGGGGCGCCGGGCCCACCGGGGGCTGCCCGGGGGAGGGGTCCCACCGCGCGGTGCCGGCCTCCTGCCCCGTCCTGACCAGCAGCCAGGAGCGCCGCCGGCCCCCTTCACCGACAGCGGTCTGGACGTCAGAAGCGGTGCCCTCCCCTCCGGCTGGACCATCCCAGCTCCTTCTCTGCGCCCGTGTGGATGCCCGCGGCGCGGCTCCGTCTCCGGGCTGACGGCCTGCAGCCTTGGCAGGGTCCGTGCGGGCACGTGTTCTGACGGCGGCCCCGCTGCTCTGGGCGGCCGCGTCGTCTTAGGAGGGGCCGACTCCGGTCCAGGGCTGGTTAGGGGCGTGGGCTGTGTGCGCACACGTGTGTGGGCAGCACACCTGCCTGAGAGCATGTGGGTGTGTGCGCGCATGTGTGTGGGTGTGCCTGCGTGTGCACGCGTGTGTGGGCATTTGCACGTGTGGGCATTCGAGCACCCGCGTGTGTGTGCGAGCATGCCCGTGCAAGTGTACGTGGGTGTGAGTGTGTGCGTGTGGGTGGGTGTGCATGTGTGTATTTGCGGGCGTACGTGTGTGAAAACCCATTCTGCTAAAACACCCGCCCAGCCTTCCACGCACGCAGGTGGTAAAGGCAGGTTTTCCTTGTTGTTACGTCGGCACGATCCCCAAGTGTGACGCGCCGCGCTCCCGCGGGACCCCGGAACGCCCCTGTGCGGTGTGGCGGCACCGCCGCTTGGGGACACAGCCGCCGGACCTGGGCACGAGCGCTCCCCGGGACTCGCGTGAGGGAGACCACAGGGCGCGGCGCACTGCGAGGCGGGGGCGGCGGGCACCGAGGGCCATGGGGAACGCGCACGCCCGGCGGGAACCGTCCCCCGGGAGCAGCCCGGCGGCCGCTCTGCGGTGGGAAAGGGAGGAGCGGGCGATCCGTGTGTCCTGATCCGGAAAGATCTCCAGGGCACGCGGACGAGAGCAGGGTGCATGCGGCGCCCGACCACGGCGACAGTGCACCTGTGCCCCCGTCATCGTCACTGCTGTTTGAATCACAGGACCACCAAGGGCAAGTGCTTCCTAGCTGTCCGACCCCGGACACCATGCCCTGGAGCGGCCAAGGCCAAGGGCGGTTCATTCACTCCCCCCCACTCCGCCCTCCACCAGGCGGGGCCTCCAGAGCTGGGCCACAGCGCGAGGGTCCCCATCACCCTGGGCGGTCTGGGGCCCAGAGCCCCCGTCCCTGACACTGTCCACGCCCCACAGAAGGGATGGGGGGCCCTGGGGCGGAGGATCAGGACAGGATCCCGGCGGGAACGCAGCCCCGGGCACGGCAGCCGGACGGGGATGGTCCGCGCACAGGTGCGAAGAGAAAGCAGCGGGATTCCTTTCGGTGCCAGAAATCGACACCCCTTTCTCCTCCGACGCAGCTCCTCCTCATCCTCCCAGGAAACCTGAGCGCGAAGGCTTTGCTGCCCCGGGACCACGGGGAGTTCGAAAGAACTTAAGCAGCGCTGAGTCTCAGGGAACAATAGGGGGCTTTCGGGGCGGAAGCCGGGGCCGTGCCCCTCTTTGCCCCAACAGACGCAGCAGGACAGGTGCCCTGGGCGCACCTGGGGGGCGGCGGGGGTCTGCGCACCCGCCTGTGGCCCTGAGCCGCCCCCCCGCCCCCACCTCCGGGTCGCACCTGCAGGGCGGTGAGAGGCCCCCCCGGCCCCCCCCGGGCCCCGCCTACCTGAGCGCCTCCTGAATGGTCCTGTGCGCCTCGTCCCGGTGCCTCATGCCCAGCAGGCAGGCGGCCCACTGCTGCAAAATGCGCCTCTTCTCCACGCTGATGGCGCTGATCTCCGTGCAGGCCTGCGGGGGACAGGGTGACCGGGCGGTGGGCTGGCCGCTCCACACCCCAGGCCCCACGGGACGGGCCAGGACCCCACCTGCCCCGAGCCGTCTTGCTTTTCCCATCGCGTACAGGTGAACAGATAAGTGTGAAAATAAATACAGCTCAACAGACACACGGGGCACCCTCCCGAGCTCCGAGCCAGCGGCTGGAGGGAGGAGGAGGAGGGCAGGGTGGGCGGCCCCGGTGACTGATGCCCGGCCCACCGAGAATGCAGCCTTGCGGGCGTCGCTGACTCTCACGATGAGTCTGGTCCACAGACGGAGCCTCGGGGCCGACGCCCCTTCCCGTAAGAGCCCGCACTGCTGGGAAGGACCTGGCGGCTGGAGGGGGCGTCCGTCAGGCCCTGGTGCGCGTGCACACGTGTGCGTGGGGGCGTGGGGGTGTGCACGCGGGTGTGGGGGTATGCGGTCACGTTCCCTACGATTTGTGACCCGGAATTAAAACTCAGCACAGGCTTTCGTCTCAGCAAGTATTGACTTGTTGCCGGACAGGCGTCCACGGCTCAGACATGGTGACTCTGGCAGCGGTGCCTCCCCCCAGCCCTGCCTGGGGCCCTGCTGTCACACACAACACGGTCCGCAGGGAATCTCTATTCATTTCGCTGGTGGAGCTTTTAAATCTACACAGTTTTCACTCAAGGCATCTTCAGCACTTGCCTTGGGATGAAGTCCCAGGGTATTCTGGGAGGAGGGGGAGCGTCTTTCCCCGTGGGTGTTACAATGCCGTCCTCGAATAAAGATCTTTTTTTTTTAATGTTTATTTTTGAGAGACAGAGAGAGAGACAGAGTGTGAGCAAGGAAGGGGCAGAGAGAGAGGGAGACACAGAATCGGAAGCAGCTCCAGGCTCTGGGCTGTCAGCAAAGAGCCCGATGCGGGGCTTGAACCCACGAACCGTGAGATTGTGACCTGAGCCGAAGTCGGATGCCAAACTGACTGAGCCACCCAGGCACCCCTAAAAACTTTTTTAATGTTTATTTATTTTTGACAGAGAGACAGAGTGTGATCAGGGGAGGGGCAGAGAGAGAGGGAGACACAGAATCCGAAGCAGCTCCAGGCTCTGAGCTGTCAGCACAGCGCCCAACTCGGGGCTCAAACCCATGAACTGTAAGATTGTCACCTGAGCCGAAGCCGGACGCTCACCTGGGGGAGCCCCCGGCACCCGTGATAAAGGCCCACGTGTGTTCCGCTGCCAGCCCGGGAGGCCCCCCCCTGCCGGCTCCTTCCATCACCAGCTCCTCGCCGGTTCCTTCAGGAATGTCTGTGGGGCACCTGCTGGCGGCAGGAAGGCAGGAGGCACGGGACGCGGCGCGGCCCTGCCTGGTGGAGACACACCCAGCGGAGAGGGGCCGGAGGCACCAAAGCCGTAAGGAGAGGTCCCGTCACAGCACCGCGTGTGTGTGTCTGTGTCCACAGCCATCACACCGCGGAGTCAGGCACAGGGCGTTTCTTCCTGATTTTCAAAATCCAGGGGCGCCTGGTGGCCCAGTCGGTTGAGCCTGACTTCGGTTCAGGTCATGATCTCACTAATTGTGAGTTTGAGCCCCAAGTCCGTCTCTGTGCTGACAGCTCAGAGCCTGGAACCTGCTTCAGATTCTGTGTCTCCCTCTCTCACTGACCCTCCCCTACTCACACTCTGTCCCTCTCTCAAAAATAAATAAACATTTTTTAAAAATGAAAAAAACCTCTCTTCGCACCCCCAAACTTTACTAGTCAATGAAAGCCTGTCTCTCCCTGCTGGGGCTCCCATCTCTCCGTGGGGCTGCGGGTGCCGGGGGCCCACAGACGCTCCGGCCGGTGCGCCCCACCCTCTCCCCCTGCTCCCGTACGGAGCCCGTGCTTAGAAAGGCCGCTCCGACTCGGGATTTAACAGATAGTTTTTTAAAAACTTTTCTTCCAGTGCATTTCCCCCCACGTACACCCCTGATCCCATCTGGAATTCATTTCAGTGTCTGGTACGAGGAAAAGATTTAATTGTTCCCCAGACGATTAACCAAATGTCCTGACCCCGTGGTCTGTGATTTGCTTGTTCTCTGCTGATTTATAATCTACTCGAGTTTTACACGAATAGCTGCTCCCTTCCGGGGTCTGTCGCCGCCGCCGTGGCCCCCCTGCCCACCCCTGTCCCCGGGAGCACGGCATGTCACCGCCCAAGCTCTGCCGTCGGTGCTGTAGGCGGGGCGACCCGAGGGCGACCATGACACCCCTGGGCTCGGAGCGGACGGACCGCTGGTGGCCGTCGTGAACGTCCCTTCCCCAGCGGCCCTGCCTCGCCCTCGGCGGCCATCCCTCAGATGAACCGGAGACCCGCTCTGCTGCCCGTACAACTGCTTTTTCTCTCCCTCCTGAGATTCCGATCGGAGCGCGCTCTACACTCAGGCTGGGGAGCGCTGACCACAGCCCCTGCAGGCCCAGGGGTGTCCGTCCGCCTGTTTGAGAGCTTTGTTTCCTGCGCTGAAAGTGGTTTGCTCCCTGCCTGTTGTTCCTGCGCACGCAAGTGCAGAGGGTGATTCACTGATTAAATAAAATAATCAGGCCGGGGCGCCGGGGGGCTCAGGCGGAGGAGCGCCCGGCTTCAGCTTAGGTCATGTTCTCACCGCTCGTGGGTTCGAGCCCTGTGTGGGACTCCGTGCTGACAGCTCGGAGCCTGGAGCTGCTTCAGATTCTGTGTCTCTTCTCTCTCTGCCCCTCGCCCGCTCGTGCTCTGTCTCTCTCTCTCTCTCAAAAATAAACATTAAAACGATTTAAAAAAAAAAGACGCAGCAATGTTGGTCGCTAGTGTTGGCCTCGGAGTGTGGTGCACCACGGGTCCCTCCCTCCCTTGGACCAGCAGCCCCGCCGCCCAGGGCTGAGCGCCATCCGGGAGACCCAGCCCTCGCCCGGCGGGCCGCTGCTGCCCCCGCTGCCCTGGCGTCTGGGTTCCCGGAGGCCTCCCGGGCCGCGCTGGCTGCCGCCAGGGTCCAAACACCCGTCATCCTCGGCGGGTCTCTGCTGCAGCCCCTCCCCGCACCGGCCGGCGGGGTTCGCCGGGTGCGGGGCACGCGGGGCAGCGCCCTGGGCGCCGCGGCGGCACTCCTACCTCGCTCACTGCTTTCCTGAGAGCCCGGGTGTCCTCCGTCTGGGCGCAGCTCTGAGCCTCCAGCAGGGCGATCTGCTCCTCCAGCTGGTTGGCTCTGGTGGTGAGCTGGTCCACGTGAAGGTCCTGGGGAAGGGGACGGCGGGCGGCTCAGAGAGAATCCTCCAGAAGCGCCCGACCCAGGTCAGAGACCCCCCTCCGCGCCACCGCATTCGCGCAGGAGGCAGAGCTGAGGGCCTTTGGGGAACGGAAGGCTCGGCGGCGGTCACCGCACACGCATCGACTTTGCCAAGCACCTGCTTCCTCTTCTCCGTCTCGGCCCGCGCCCGCTCCGCCTCCGACTTCTTCACCACCCGCTTCATCACGCGGATGTCGTCACGCACATCCTGGTCCACGTTCTGCAGGTAGAACAGGTGCAGAGCCAGGCCCTCCAGCTCGGCCTGCAGAGCCGCCACTGCGGGGGAGAGAGGGGGGCGGCTGGGGCACCCGCACGCATGCACGGCCCGCACCCCGGAAGGGCCCCGCCGGCCGCTGTGCGCGAGCCTGGGAGCCCGCTTCTAGACCGCAGAGACCCTTAGGGGCGCCTGGGGGCTCAGTCGGTCAAGCGTCCGACTCGGCTCAGGTCGTGATCTCACAGTTCGTGGGTTCGAGCCCCATGTGGGGCTCTGTGCTGCCAGCTCCGGGCCTGGAACCTGCTTTGGATTCTGTGTCTCCCTCTCTCTCTGCCCCTCCCCCGCTTATGCTCTGTCTCTGTCGCTCTCAAAAATTGGTAAATGTTAAAAAAAAACCTAAGTATTTTTATCAGGCCAACTCATTTTTTTAAAACCAGTTTCTGCCATTTTATTATCCTCCTCTTCCTACTTCTTTTGGTTAATTTGCCCTTTCTAAGCCTGCGGAAGTAGAATTCACTAACTTCAGGCTCGTGCACGGAAAGCCAAGTGAAGCCACGCAGGGTCACGGGTTTTCCTCGAGCGCTTTCTGCCGCAGCGCGAGGTTCGATTCGTGGGCCCCTTTGCCGTCGGTGCCACACGCACCGTGGTCTCTGCATGGACGGGGCTCTTCTTGGTCCTGTTCCCTTACCTCCCCAGCATCTCCACCTTGTCGTTTATATTTGAGGTCTGTGATTCTCAGTCCTGACTGCACATCAGAATTGCCTGGAAGGCTTAAAAAGAAAAAAGAAAAAAAGACCAGGAACAAGAGCCTGTCCCTTCGCAGAGCCGCCGCGCCGCAGCCGCAGGCCGGGCCCCAGTCGCTCCGAGTCGCCCTGGGCTCCTGCAAGGGGCAGAAGCTTGGTCTCCGCCTGTGGGGCTCTGGGCCTGTCCTGCCCCGAAGCCGACAGCATGTTTTCCCTTTGCCTTTGGAATTTAAAAATGTCACCAGCGGTGTCCAGGCACGTTTATTTTCTCGTCCCGCCGTCTGGGCCTCCACGGGTCTTCATAGTTGAAGAGTCAGCTTTCCGGAACTTACCCGGATCCTCTCTGAGGTCGTCCGTTAATGCCCCTGATCTCCTGGAATTTCCGTCTGATGGATGTTGACTGTCCCAGATCTAACATCCGCGTCTTTTGTCTCCTTCTCAAAACATCCATCACTGCTCTTGGGGGTTTTGCTCTGAATTCGGGGGAGGATTCCTCAAATTTGCCACAGTCTGGATTTGTCTGTTTCCTGCCTTTTGGTTTGTTTGGGTGACGGTTACACTTTTTATTTCCAAGTAGCCCTTCCCCCGTCCTTTTCGCTCCGTCTGATGTGACGGCCTCTAGAATCGCAGGTGGAGGATGAGCTGGAGAGCCATCAGCCCTCTTCCGTTTTTGTCGTCGGGCCTGTGCCGGGGAGGTGACCGCTCTGTGGGCTGGGCCGGGACCACCCGAATCCCCTCGTGCTCAGAAAAGAGAAACCATAGCGTTCCTGGAATCCCTGCTTGGTTGGACAGGTCCCTTCCCTGTGTCCGATGAGCTCCGGAAAGGACGCCAAGTCCAGGAGACGGCGGCATGTCTCCGGAAGGCTGTCCACACCCTGCGGCTCCGCTGAGGGGTCCTGGCGTTGGGGGGGGCACGTTCTACCTGGAGGGTGAGGCCCTTTATTGTTACGGCATGAATTTCGCCTTCTCTTTTACGTGTTTTCTGTTAATTCGGTGGTGATCAGGGAGGCTGCATTCGCCCGGAAGCCGCCCGTCCAGAAACTTCTGCGTTTCTCAGGGTCTAAAATGTTCCCCATCGTAATGAATACACAGAGTTGGCAAATAAGCTTGGAAACATGAAGACGCCCCCAGACTGAAATAATCACAGCAGAGCGCAGAGGCGGCTGTCCGGGAGGCCGGCGACCTGGCTCTGAGCAGGGGGCTGTTTGAGAAGCGCCACTGACTCATCTGGTCCAACGCCTCCCAGGCCCCCGGTTTCTGCCGCCGACCCCCGGGCTGTGGCCCCTGTGCCTGGACTGGGCCTCCCCCATTCCTTCCTGATTATTCGAGCCCTGCCGACCCCCCACAGCCCTGGGTCTCTTCAGCCTCTGAGGCTGCCCGCTGTCCGGGTTTGCTTCTCACCTCACGAGGGGCTTTGAAGACCCCGATGGCTTCCTGCCCTAAAAAGGCTGGGAAGCCCCGTAGGACATGACCACATTTTGCTTTTCTCCTTCCCTGTGACGGCCCGCAGGGACGCCTGTGGGTGGCACCTCCCTGTGGGGACGTGACAGCGCCTGGGGACGCCCCACTGGGTCATGCTGGCACTCGGGGACACCCTCGGGGTCGCGCAGGCGCCCAGGGACGTGACCGCAGGCGGGGACGCCCCGCTGGGTCATGC
>PISW01010575.1:0-48508 GCA_004023785.1 Mungos mungo | reverse complement strand
GCTGTTTTTGCATTGATTTTGAAATAACTTTTATTTTCCTTTCTCAATCATCCTAGCCCTTCATGAAGAACTATCCCACATGGGAGCAGAGACAATACTAGCTCTGGAAAGAAGACTGGAAAGGCATCTTCAAGGTAAATTTTATGGTTTTTCAGCTACTGTCACTCTGGCGACCTTTAATAAGTCCCTGCAGGAGCCATGTCCCAAGCAGGCACTGGGTTTTATAGTGGCATGCCAACAGTTTGTATTTGCATAGGTTCCTCTGAGCAAACCTAATAATACTTTGCAAACTCCATTCTCTGCTTCAATATATTTCAAAATGATTCTCCTCATCACCCCTGATAGGATTCCACAGCTAGAAATGAAATGGAACAAATGCAGACATTCACTCTGGGGACACACTCCAGGAAATAGCATAATATTTCTTGTGGAGGTAATTACACCAGGCACTAGTCATGCTTTACTTCCTTGTTTCGAGCTCTTAAAAGTTTTTTCCCCCCACAAATAGAGTATGTTAATCCTAAATTATAAGAAAAACAATTATATTGCTGGAAGTGAAACTATAAAAATAAAACAAATAACTCTGAGTCAAAAACTACAAATCATAAATCTCACTAACCAAAAACCCAAATAAACACAAATCAGACTCTCAGAGCTGGGTGTCATATTAGGTAATCTAATTTAACATTCTTCTCCATGTAGAAATTCACTTTACTACAATATTCCCGAGACTTAATTATCTAACTTTCTGCACAAAGACACTGACTGTATTAGAGGGTAGTTCTCTCTGAAATATTTAAAATTTTGAGGAAAAAAACTATCATACTAGTTGTTCCCTGAAGTCACACAAAGTAATCCGCTTTCTCTCATAAGACAGACTCTCAAATCCTGGGAGATAGGTCTTACTTTCCCATAAGTCTCTACTCCTGACATAATATCCCTGTTCCTTTAACACACAAGCCTTCCCGACCTTTCAGAAGTTGGGCCCCTCTTACCTAAATGCAGTATGGCATCCTGAAGTGAGAGCTGGGCTTTCTTGAAGTAAGTTGGGTTCAAGACCAAGTACCATTGTGCTTGCCTAAGGCTACAGCACAGTGAGTTATGTAGCTTTGACTTGAATCCGTATGAGGAAATAAAGGCTGAGAACTGGGGTAACAGTACATGCTCCACTAGGCTGTTGTGATGCAGAAGTGAATAAATGTGTGCGGACACAACACTTTACACGTAAAGCTTTACAAGGGCCAGGGAACATGGAGTTAGCAATATCTGTCTCAGAGTAAGTTCCTAGCTTTCCTGTAATGCTCTAGATGAGAAGTAGAACTGAGTGCTTGTTGGCTAACAGGGACATACTCATCTTCTAATGGGCCCAAAGATGGATCTCCCCTCTGCCACTGTAAAACAAAACAAAACATACTTCTGGCCTGTACTGGGCTGGTGGTCA
This sequence comes from Mungos mungo, assembly GCA_004023785.1. NCBI lineage: Eukaryota > Metazoa > Chordata > Mammalia > Carnivora > Herpestidae > Mungos > Mungos mungo. The sequence continues at coordinate 47,067 of PISW01010575.1, read as the reverse complement.
ATGAAAATCTTGAATTTCTTTACCCACCTAATATGCTGGGAAGCTTGGTCTCTCCCATTCTATAATGTACATTATTTCTTGTACTTAGCTGTGAGATTTTCCATTTTTCCTTATAAAGTTTATCCTATCCAACTCTGAATTACATTACCTTCCAGCTCTGTGTTACGGACACATTTGATAAAGTTGCATTTTATGTCTTCATCCAAATCTTTGGTAATGTTGAATAGGACATGGCTAAGGACAGAGCCTTCTGGCAGACTTTTAAAGCCCTTTCATCAGGTTGATATAAACATTAATAAACTTCAGCAATCTAAGAATGTTTTATAATCCAATCTAAATTCCCCTGGTTTTGTTCATAAGGACATCATAAGATTATCTGTCAAAACTCTTGCTGAAATCTGGACATAGTATGCCAACAGCATTCTCAGCCAATTTTATAACCATACCAAATATAAAATGAAAATGGCTTATATTACAGTCTAACTAGGCAAACAGAAACAACTTAAAGCATATCTAGCAGAAGGAATTTAATGTAGGGAACAGGTTGGTTATCCAGGTCACAAAGAGCTGAGACACCCAAATAGGAGGTTGGTGAAGCAATCCAGGGATTAGCAACAGTAGGAACAAATGGGGGAAGGCCCCCAGAGGAAGATGGAACCATGGGAGGCCCAACCAGAGGAGCTCAACATGTGAAAGAGATGTTACCTTTGCTTTGCCCCCACCCCTCCTCACCTCTTCCTTGTACATCCTGGCCACTCTCTTCCCCCTATTCCATATCTTCCCACCAGAGTCTCCCACTGGTGGGACCCAGTTGGAAATCAGGGGGCACAGGCACCCAGAAAAGGCAGTCTATGGTCATCAAGGATGTGAACTGGCATGCAGGGAAAACAGACTCAGAGAAAGCACCCAGTTTTTATCTTCTTTTCCATGAGATCAAACAGTTTATTATTAGAAATAATTCTCAAATCTCTAGGAATTAATAGTCTATATTTCCACATAAGATAAACAACTTGGGAATAGCTATGGCTGTAGTAACTTTTAGAAGATGCCATCAGCCTTAGATGTGAGCAAATCCTATATGGAGAAGCTATTCCAAAAGGGAGGGATGCTGGAGCCGGACTGTCTGGGACTGCACACTGGCTCTGCCTCTGATCGGCTCCTTTTCTATAAACCTTTCTGTGTCGTAGTTTCCCCATCTACAAAACACAGATGTTCACAGTATTTTTCATAGGAATACCGTGAGGTTCAATGAATTGGACATGGACAGCACTTAAACTAGTGCCCAGTACAGAGCAAGAATAAATGTATTCTGACAGCCACTCCCTGGCAGCTTTGTGCCATACAGAGTATTAGCTACTGACGTAGTACTAGTCCTGTGGATATCATTGGTAGTTCGTCACGGCCCTGGTACACTAAGTACTAAGTACTTTGTTTTTTTTTTTTTTTCATTCTAGAGTTGAATGATTCTGTAATTGGGGGAAAAACATAAAAAACAAAATTAGATGCAGGAGATCTGAAATCAGTTATCTTTCAAGAAGCTACTCATCAAACAGTTAAACTGAGTTAAACTTAGTTCTACTACTGGGTACAAACATCTACTTTCATCTACTTTATTTTTTTTTTAATTTTCTTTTTAATGTTTTATTTATTTTTGAGAGAGAGAGAGAGAGAGAGAGAGAGAGAGACAGACAGACAGAGACACAGCGTGAGCAGGAGAGGGTCAGAAGGAGAGGAAGACAGAATCTAAAACAGGCTCCAGGCTCTGAGCTGTCAGCACAGAGGCCAACGTGGGGCTAGAACCCATGAACCATCAGATCATCACCTGAGCCGAACTCAGGGTGCTTAACTGACTGAGGCACCACCAGGCACCCCTACTCTCATCTACTTTTGAGTGCACTTATCAACTAACGTTAGTGGGGCTTATGAAAGTGGATACAAACTACATTCTGTTCACATGCATGGACATGCATACAGATAAGCACACAGTGGACACAGAGGAACATAAACAGTGTGAACTCAGGTGAATAAAACTGTACTGTGGGAAGCACCGAATTAATGTCTGTTATTAATTAGTCAAGTTAATAGAGGGTTGGTTGTTAATCAAGCCTTGAAACAGAATATGCCTTAGTAAATGACAATTTATTCTTCTATTATTATTTTAAATTGAACAATAACCTTCTTTAAGAGTGAGGATATAAAATGTTTGCAGTACACCTTCTAGATGGAATTCCCATGGCTGTATTCAAAGAAGTCAGAATGCTAACGTTTTAAATCAAATGCATGACATAAATATTTGATATCTATAGTCTATTCCCTCAGACACCATATTTTTTATGACCGTAACTCAGGGGGCACAAAATGGATCCTTTTCACCTCTGTACTCTCCTCCAAGAATATATCCTAGTACCTTTCAAAAAGCAAGCATTTCACAGATAACTGTGTTGAATTAAATGGTTCATTAGTTCAGAGGTAACTGAGGAGTCTAAAATGCAGTCTGATTCATACCAAGAAAGTTACCTTACAAGTCTATAAAAAACAATGCTAATTAGGACCATGCTACTGCTTGGCCTAGACCACCATTCACACTGTCTTTACTTATGCTTCCCAAGAGCACCAGAGAAAATTAATCACCAATATTGTAGTTTTCCTTCTGATAACTGAAACCCTACTGAAGTTTCCCACTGTTTTTGTGTAGTCAGAACGGCCTGACAATGATGAGCGGGAAGAAATGTAACTTACCCCCAAAAGAAAAATGACAACGAGTATGTTGAAACTGGAGATTCCTAAGAATGCGCATCTTGGACAGACGTATAAAAATCACTCTCTTCAAAATGATTAGAAAGAAAAATCTCAGTAGGAATATTAAAGAGGTGAGATAAAATGTGCAGTGGAGGGATTATATTTTATGTTCCTCAGTTCAAGGAGATTGCCATTTTCAGTTCAGGTAAGATTGTGCCAGTGGCTCAGGGTTTGTTATGGGGGACTACAGAGACATAATAAATCTGCGTTGCAACAAGCTTTTATCTCTTTGAATCAAAGACATTTTAAAATGTATTCCTTTCTACAAATGTTAAGATATCGATTTATTTCTTTAATGTGTTCTGCTATAAAAGACAGTGAAATGACCAGCGAAAAATAATTAATCATGTGTACTAGATAAGAATAATACCACAGAAGTAGATGCCCTCTTATTGATACAAAGAAATGGGTAAGTTGCTCCAAAATGTACAATATTTTCACTCTTAATTATCTTTTGTCTCTCATTGTCTATTGAAAAGGAGCCAGCTCGATTAAAAACAAGGCAGTGTGAAAACAGACCCACTGACACTAATCAAGAAGTTTCAATTTCAAAATCTCTGCCTTTTAGTACAAAACAAATGTTTTGTGGCCAAGGTATGTTTACAATCATTTTGTACTGGCTTATTATCTGCCAAAACAGTGTAGACATAACCCTAGAATGACATTTAGCAGTGTTTTCCACGATGTGCACTTCTCCCATAATTAAATACAACCAGAATGTTTTTGCCATAAACATACACTGCCTGATGCTTTCAGAGAATAAAGAATAGGACTGTTGCTAAGAAAATTCAATTTTCTTTATTATAAAAGATAACTGGTCACAGAACAGTGGCCCAAGCATCTCTCAACACTGAAATCTGAGCATATTAAGTAGTTTTCTATTTGGTTTGAGGAAACACGACCAGGTGAAAAGGTGGCTTAAATGGTTCTCTTTACTCACGATTTCTTCAGAAATTATACCCCTCCTGAAGAGTCTGGATGGGGTGGGGTGGCCTTTGTTCCATAGGCCATCTATTAAAGTCTCCCCCAGAAGTGTTAAAGGAAGTCATTAGGAGACTTCCTATATTTCAGCTCCTCCAAAAATAAGTTGATGCAATGAAGAATGAAATGAAAAGTTTTAGGATGGGAGTTTTCTAAAAATGACTCACAACTCTGCCTATAAAGCTATGAAAAGAAATATACCAGTTTCAAAAAAAGACCCCTTCAAATATATTATAAGTATTGCAGTTCATTTATATGACAGCAGCATAGGACTGGCTGAGGTGAGCGCTGTGCGCCAAGAGTCCTGGTTCCGGGGGGCTGTGATGAGGAAGTAGGGGGTTACTGTATGACAACAGCAGGTGAGGACATGCAGGAAACTGAAATGGAGCCACCTCCATCAAACACCACCCATCCTGGTCGTGGTGGGGAACGCCGATGTGATTGGATGGGTCGCATTTCCTACAGTTTCCAACGTGGTATATAATCTCTGCAATTCTATCAAAATTCAGCTTTCTTAAAATGAGTCAACATCCTTCCTAGGACTTAATTTTTATAGATATTAGAATAACTTTATCTTTATCTACGCATTTTGTTTTAATTATAAGAGTTTACTGCAAGTTAGAATGTAAGGAAAACTAGAGAGCCAAGGTGTCTGAAAATGTCATCATCTTTTTTTAATAGGGTTTTACTCTTCCAGTTCCTTCAGAAGCACCAGATCTGCAATCTTGCTTTTTTATACATGAGGAGTAGGAATGTCTGTGGAGAAATCCAGCACCCTACCTTCAAGTTAACCTTAACACATAACTAGTTTCATAAACTGAGATAAGGAACTAGAACTCAGATAATGGGGACCACAAACCTAACTCAGCAACCCTGTGGTGACTGTTTTCTGCCTTTCTTCCTTCTGTGCTCAAGAGAATACGGGCCTCTGGCTTTCCGAACCCGACCATTTACCTAAATGACCCTCTCTCGTGGATTTTCTCAGTCCTGGATTTATTCAGTTGTCCCCACCCCTCGGCATCTTTCATTTTTTTCTGCTGGTAGGGCTTCCTCTTTGTTCACAAACATCCGGGCTTCCTGAAGTTGGGATCCGAACTTCCATTCTTTCTCCTGTGCATTCAAGTTCAGAACTGGGGCCATCTCCAGGTCCCCTTTCCCTTTGCCTCGCACAGGCACTCAATCATGGAATCCAACTAAATTCTCTGTAGCATCCCTGGTGTCTGTTTCTACCGCCCCTCCCCGATCCTGGCTCTTATCGCTCACGCCTGGATATCCCCAGAAGTTTTCCACTCCATTCTACACACAGCTGTCAAGGAAGTCTGCTTTCCCACTGCATGCTCCTGCCCTAAATCCTTACTTGCTCCTCAAGGTCTTGAAGCACAAGGTTCTCTGCCCCACACAGCACTGTCCCGCTTCTGACTGCAGCCACATTCCACCTTCCACAAGTCTCCTAGTGCAGCCCACTACTTCTGCCCGTCTGATCTAGTCGTCATCCGCCTACCTCACACCTCCTGCCTCTACCCCTTTTTCCGTTTGCTGTATCTCTCTCATCTCTCCATTTGATTATGCAGGTCAGAATCTGCACTGTGTGTGGGTATAAAAGAGGGAGCAGCACGAGGGTAGGTGGATGCTGGCAGGGGCTGCTAGCCACGGAGCCAGGGCTCTGGAATGAAAGGAGAGCACAGTGACGGTGTCTCTAAGGGGGCAGGCACTATCGGCTCTGACCAATCATTCTCATGTGGGAAGGTTGGACCAGTGTCTCCAGATTCTCTAAATTTTCATGAGAAGTCATACAAACACATTTGTTTGAAATCTCCACTTTAAAAATATTAGCCACTAATTGAAATATAGACTATAATACAGGTCAACTAATTGGATGCCCCCCAAAAAGCATCTCTGCAAGTTAAATGAGGCCCAAAGGCTGGTAGTTTCAACCTCTGTTTCTCAACAACTCCTTCATCAAGAACCCTATTCGTGCTCTCTGTGCTGGGTCCCCAGGACACTCCTGCTAGTATCGATTCCCCCTTTCTCGGCTTCACAAATTTACTTTGTATATCATCATCCGTCACAAGGAGAGCCTTGTTATTTCACTGCATGGTTCCCTGTGAAACCATTTGCACCCTTTATTTCTCGTCCCTTAACTTTTTAGATCTTATCTCTCTGCAACTGGAGAAGAAGTTCTTGGAGGACAGGAGTCATACACCACAATTTCCTCTCAATATCTTCCAAAGTATATTCACAAACAGGCACTTACTTATTTAAGGGTGTAAGATGTATCTTGGCAGTTTCAAAAGTACAGACACTTTTTAAAAAGGAAATATCAGCTCCATTTCTTTGACAGCAGTCTTGAAAAATCTGTCATCTTATTCAGCCATACACATATATGTGTAGGAGTAAGCTGTCTTCCATAGAACCTTCTATAATACGCAAAGTCCTATAACAAGCAACTTGCAGAGTCTTTTACATTCATCTAAAACAAGGAGACAGAACAGCCCAGTATGGAAGAGCCTGGGCTGTGGAGACAGACCGCCTGGGTTTCTACCAAGGCTCTAACTTCCTGTCCACATGACCTTAGAACCTCTCTGCCCTTTTGTCTCCTAATGTGTAAAAGAGGAATGATGATGACACCTATCTCAGAGAATGTGTGTGAAATTCAATGAGTACATATAAAATACTTACGAAAGTGCCTACCACACAGCAGATAATTAAAGTCATTATTACCTTAGGTTAGACAATACAACTGATTTTCTGCTATTACAATTTAGACTCTATTTTAAAGAACACATAAAATTATTTCAGAAAAAGAAAAGTAAAACCAAGGAATAATATTTTTAGGCATATGCTCCAGCCTTTCATGGCAACTCTACAATACCAAATCCACACCTGGAGGTTAAGCGTGCTCATACCACTGACCATACAAGGTTCAAGGCTTACCCTATCATGAGAAACACTATTCATATATCCATACGCAGGGAACGTAAGCAGCCTCATAGTTATGGACATGGAATAGATCCTCAAAAATTAGTGCTTACTGGAATAAATGAATCAACTATGTATATTATTATACTAGGCAATTTTGATACCAGAAATCTTTAGGTGTAGAATTTTCTTTGCTAAAATATACAGGTAAAGATGTCTAGGTGTGTCCTCCAACTATATAGCAGCTACAATACACAATCATCTCCAGGGGGGTGCTTTGCTAGTCTTTATGTGGCCTGACCTAATTAATTTCAAAATGAAAGGAAACACATTACAGTACCTGCACCAATTAAGCAACTGATTAACTGAACAGTATGAACCTCATGGAGGTTCAAACATAAAGGACTGTATTTTTTTTCCCCTCAATTCCCTGACCTCAGCAGCACTATACCAACTCCCTTCCCAGCTGGAGTAGATTCCTGAAAAATACCTGGAACAGATCCCAGAACTGTCAGGTCACTCTCAGCTATTAAAAATCTGCCCAGCTTAAAATGCCAATCAAACGCCTAATGCAGAGCCTTCCCCAGGGCATCTCCTGGCTATGGGGTCCCAAGAAATAGACCAATGCCAAAACCAAGAGTGCAGGCCAACACAAGTCTGTTTGTGTCTGCTGCCAACTTCCTACAATTTTCCCTTTGCTGGCTCAAGTGGGTGTAGGGCACAGCAATAAGTACATGCCTAAAATATTTCTTGCTTCTCACCAAGACGACAGTTCTTGCCAGCTACAGCCCCGTACTTTTGAGAGGTCTACTATTCAGCCTTCCCCATGTCAGCCTGTAGAACGGAGGTGGGCTAGGGGAAGTTAGCTCCTGGCTGGTTGCTCGCGCTTTCCTTCACAAGTCCTAAAGCTTCTGCTGTAAAAAACAGAAGAAGAAACAGTGGAGGCAAAACTAGCTGCCCATGGTTATCCTTGTCTTTTTCTATCTGTTCCTGCTAACAGTACACAAGACTGATTGACCTTGTCAGGGGATGCCAAGGGCAGGGATAATATACAAATTATTTAAGAGGCAGGGATGCAAACTGATCAGAAGGGATGTGGTCCAGAGGCTGGAATAGGTCCTGCAGACCCACTGTGGAAGGATCAGGGGAGCCCAGGGATGCTGGGGAAATTGCAGCACGGGTCCTCCAGGGGTTTGGGTCACAGTCTTTTTACTAACAATGGGAAGTACTGGGTAATGTTAGCACCAGGACAGCTGTACTGGTGAAGTGACTGAACATCACTCCTACTTGTGGGAGCTCATCAGTGCCCTGGAGCAAAGCTGTCTCTAGTGTGTATTTCCTAATGAGAGAGACTGTCCCAAGACTGCTCTCTGCAACCCGTCCCCCCACAACTGTCCCACGGCCTCCTGCCTGATCACACTGAACTACTTTCTATTTTCACCCACGGGAAACTCATGCATCTTTACAGTGCCAAAACGAGAGTATAGCAGGCTATTCCAAAACTCTCCCTGCTGCCAACTTCCTCCAGCTCTTTCCTCACCTGGTCAGACAGGTAAAAGGCACAGCAATAAGTATATGTCTAAAACACTTCTCGCTTCTCACCAAAGAATAAGAAGACACCTCTTACAGATACACCCCAATCGGGAACAAATTTTCTCTTGGAGCTGCTTTCACTTTGTTTGACAGAGAGCAGGGAGGAAGAGTGGAAAGCAATTCCTTCCTTGCCTCTTCAGAAGAGGGAGGAAAACCGAAATATTCCAGATGACTGAGTAGTTTCTGATAGCCCCCGCCTCCCACAAATGACTTGGGGGCTGGGATAGGAATGAGAGGGCCCCTGGAGGGGTGCATGGGATAGTAGCTGGATTAGACCATCTCTTTATAAATCCCAAGAGAAGGATCGGCCCAAATTGAAGATGGCTTACTGGTAGATTTCTTTTTGAAATGTATGACTTTAAAGCTATTCTTTCATATTTCAGATAATAGCACCAATTCTGGGCAAGAGGAAAAAATCTTCCTCCATATCCTGTTACACTTATTTGAAGAGGCACCCGAAATAAATATTATATGCAGTTTAAGAAAAATGACTATTAAATACACATGGAATAAAAAAATTGAGGAAGCATATTTCTATTGGTGATTATTTGGAGATGCTGATTAATCCATTGTGCACATATTTATGTTTAATTAGAAACTGGAAAGGATTTAGAATGTTATTTCTAAAACACAGTCTATTAGCATTATGGCATCATATTCATGTGGTGCAAATAATGTGAGAGGATTTTCTTGGGAAACTATTTTTTAGCAACCTTGTTTTATCAAAAGCATATATTTTTACTCAGATGTTATAAGAAACTAAGTCTGAGTATAAGCTGATTTGCTATAATTGGAATAGGCTTAATGCAGTCATTTTACCCCTTTAAAATTATGATACCAGCATTCAAACATCTGTTAAACCATAGCATCTGTTTCATATTTGGGATGCATCCCTACAAATTGGAAGAATGTTCTTTTTAATGAGCTCTGATTTAATAGGGAATCCTTTTTTTTATATGACTATTATGCCAAAGAAAAAAAATGAGAAGACAAACATCCTATCTCTAGCACCCTCCACAGTAAACTACCTCAAAGGTCCATACATTTCTAATATAAAATTGTTTCATAAAGAAAGATTAACATGAAAGTTAGCTTGTTTTACCATTTAGTATTGGTACATATGTATTATGAATACATTTGTATATATGTGTGCACATGCATGTACACAAGAGAGGGTCATACATTCATATTATTTAAGAAAAATAATCACTTCTTTAAAATACACTGTCTTGCCAATCCATAGGGCCTTAAAAATACCAGATAAACTCATGACCTCATAGTGCCTCTGTTTACTAAAATTTGTTTGCTCTAACTCCAAAGGCACACTTGTTGCCAGACCTTTATATCTTTTCAGTTCTATCTAAAGTAGTACTTGCCACTGACTCACTCAGCCCTTTTTAAAACTATTCCCTGTGGTCTTTGGAGGTTTTCTAGTCATTTGTAGACCTCTATCTGGGTCTGATTTTGTCTTAAAAGAAGCATGTCAGCTTAATGTCAGACAACAAAGGGTTCATTTGTTCCACTGTTAATATACTTCTTTACTGTCTTAGGCCTTTGTTTTTCTTTTTTTTTTAAATTTCTAATGTGGACCCGGGTAGATGTTAAAAGCTTAATTTAAACATGTTTAGAACTCCTAGATTTTAATGATATAAGCTACCATAAAATTTAGAAGATGGTAGGTTGCCCCATTAAATTCAACAAACTACAAAAGATTTACAAAAAGAACATATCATTCACAGAAAAAGAAAAAAGAAAAGAACACCCAGAAGGAACTCACTGGAAGGAAGCCACAAAAATGAGAGAAAAGAAAAAGTTTAATGTAAGAGATTTCTGGTCATACATTCTGTACCTCCTAATTTGTCTCACCAAAAGAGAAAATGGTTACTACAGTGTCCCGGTGCTAAAGATGTTTCTTTCACAGAAGAAAGGCAGAGCAGCTGCAGGCAGAGGAAAGCCTGGTAGGTGCCCGGCCCCCAGCAACAACTGCTTCTAGCACCTTTCTCACCAACCCACCCCCCACCAAGCGAGGGCTGTCTGTCCCTCACAGATGTAGGAAAGCACATTTTATATCCATGTCACAACATGTAGAACTGACAGGTGTTATAAAACCAGATTGAGTCATCTGAGTTCTTCACTAAAAAAAAAAAAAAAAAAATCAACAACAACACATCCCCAAATTAAAATATCAACCACCTGGTTTAAAAGTAGTGTCTTGTAGGAATTTACAGATGCTATAAAAGAATCAGAGAAGAGAACAATGACCCAGGCTGTTCTTCTGGGTTCAGGCTGGACTTATTTCGTCAATCTGAGACAAAAACTGACCTTATTTGACAATACTAATGTGTGAAAAAAGATTCTGTTGTTTCCCTGAGTACCCTTTTCCAGTACTTAATGACTTTTAGTGGCAAAACTCCTTTTTACCCTCTCATGGTAGAAAATGAGATATAACAACACATTTTATAGCCACAGGGGGGTGGGTACAGTTTAAAGAACACTGCTATGGTGAGCTTTTTGCACCTCTGCAGATCTTATCTCCATATAGTCTTAGAAACTTGCCTCTGCCAGTTGAAAGAGTGCAGACTTTCCACAGCGTCTCACGGGTTCCGCACCGCCCAGCTGCGAGGTGTTCGAAGAAATCTGTATTGAAAATAATTCATATGAAGGATATTAATTGTGTCATCAGAATCTTTGTTTGTCACTCATAGACATTCAAGAACTTTCTTTAGCTTATGAGACCATCATTGTTCCCAAGTATCAAATAACTGTAAAGGTATCATACTTGGGATCATAATTCTGAAACCTCAAAAATAGTAATAAAACCCAGGTGTGGCTTGGACAGCTGTTTGATGAGAAGAGTATTATCTTGTACACTCCAGGCTTTAAACTGTATCCCTTAAAACAAGATTTGTGGGGGCACAGTCGGTTAAGCGTCCAACTTCGGCTCAGGTCATGATCTCACCCTTCGTGGGTTCGAGCCCCCTGTTGGGCTATGTGCTGATAGCTCAGAGCCTGGAGCCTGCTTCAGATTCTGCGTTTGAATAAATGTTAAAAAAATTTTAAAAAAAGTTATACAGTTAAGGCTTATGTTGAGGCACAACATATTCAACATTATATCTACTGCTGTTCTTTTGCAAATTTGGCCAAACAGCGGCTAGGCACTGATAACAATGAACTGCAATGTCCTTTCTCATTTTTATATGAAAACTTCATTTTCAATCTCTAGCCTAACTCAGTAAAAAGCTGAGGGCATACGTTCTTAAGGATCTTTAAAGTATTCTTCCTGAAGAAGTTCCGTCATCATTACAGCAGCTAGCTATGGCTAAAACATTTCATATTCTTCATGATTCTGATTTCTTTCTTAGTTTAAGATAGAAGTATTTCTCAGTTCAGTTTAGGAGACAGTCCTGCCTGCTGACTATATCCTCACAGGTGACCCCAAATCCCACAGAGGATTCTGTGGAGCCGGCAGCTCTGGGAGAGTCTGGGAGCTTGCTGCTGAAGGCAATCCTCCCTGGAACACCTGCTGAATGAGAGGTCTTTGTCAAGGCAAATATTTACTAAGCTACCAGGGCCATTTAGAAGGGTCTAGTTTATGAAACTTCTAAGTACATTTTCTTCCTAGGTATTATGATTTTTAACAGTTCTTAACTATTCATCCCAACTAACTTTTTGTTTTATTTATTTTTGAGACAGCACACCTAAGTGTTGGAGAGACAGAGACAGGGGGACAGAGGACCCAAAGTGGGCTCTGCGCCAAGAGCAGGAAGCCTGATGTGAGGCTCAAACTCATGAACTAAAACCGAGAGATCATGACCTGAGTCAAAGTCGGATGCTCAACTGACTGAGCCACCCAGGCACCCCCAAACCACTATTTTTTAAAAAAGAAAATTGACTAAATGGGGTCAATCTTTCTAAGTCTGGAATATTTTCTTCTAGCTAATTTTTCTCTGGTATATGCCACTTCTACTTTTTCTAGACAAGATGAATTTAAGAAATCACCTTATCACTAAACTAAGAGAAACAGCACACAATTACCACCTCCCAAAGACTTGAGGGAATGAAGTACTGAACATACAGAAATGACAGGCTCTTGAACCAACATTGTACAAAAGAAAGAACATGACTTTGTGTCAGACAGACATACCTTCATTACTTTTTGCTGTGTCAACTTAAGCAAATTAAGACTGAATCTCATCTACCTCATCTTCAAAACAGAAACAATAATACCTGCCCCATATTACTGTTGTGAAGATTAGATTTTATGTTAATGAAGAAGCTGGCACAGTGGGGAGCCCATATTGTATTCTCAGTAAGTGGTGCAATTATTATTAACAAGAATTTATCAACAGTAACTTGAATAAACATAAAACTCTGTTAGTGCAGTTCCAAAAATTAGTTACACATTAAAATTGCAATGTTAGAGGATAATTATGAAATTTAATAATTTGTAGAATATTAAATCTGTCACACAATCACGTGACACCCTCAAGAATCACTAGGGGACAAGCTGGGTAGCCCCACATGACTCAGCCACAATGCATTCAGGTTGAGTTCTTACACTGGCTCCCTCTGCTGCTGCTTCTGCGGTAGGTTTATGCTCCTCAACACTATGTAGTTTGTTCACTACCACACGCCCTGTGCTCAGACGACTGCAGGGCTCAGGGAAGAACTTCGGACTGTGTGGAAGCGTCACCTCCCATTTGAGTTAATGCACAGTTGTCTAAGTAGCGAACGGAGAATGGTTCTTTGCTTTCAGAAGGAACCAGCACCTATGTCTAGTAAGACCTACTTCCCTCATCACCCATGGGAGGACTGTGACTTACAGGTATAAGGAAGATTTCCAAAGGAGCTTGTGCGGGGGGAGGGTCAATGTGTTTCCCAACATTTCCATAATCACCTACCAATACAGTTTTCATGGAATGACTGTGGGGAGATACGCTTTCTAAAAGTGTCTTTTGGCTTCTTACTTTTTAGACATATGTTAATGTCTGCGGTTAGTCCTTATCTTGATTTCCATTCGATATGGCTAACCTTTCTTTTGGGAAACTACTCTCTGTGCTTCCATTACTGGAGGGTCGGTCTTATTTTCTTCCTATGCCCCAGGCTACCTGTTCTCATCTGCTGGCTCTCCTTTCTCTGGTGACCCCTTAACTGCTTTTCCTCAGGGTTTTGTCTTAGGGTCTTCTCTCTTTTTATTTACATATTTCTTTCAGTAATCTGATCTCCTCTGATGGCTTCATTAAAGCTTGTACAATGCTGATTTGTTATACCACTGTTCGTTGCCCCCATTTTTTTTCCTATCCAAGAGACTTCTGCCTCCTTTCAGGTATGACGAACACAGTTAATATGCTCTTCAGTGCCTGGTCTGCTAGTGGAGGAAGTGCATGCCATCTTCCACTTATGGGTAGGGGACACAAGTGAGCCACACTGCACAGTACATTCCTGGCTTTTCTTTTTATTTTCCTCAAATTGGATGGTGCCTGCCAATCTGTTAACTCCACCATGGTCTCTCCTTTGGCAGTATGGGCTGTTCTGATAAACAGAGTGGGTGTAATAGCACGTGACGTACAGCAAATGTGCTAAGGAAAATGATCACCCTGGATGTCAAACTGTTAATTTTATCACTGCCTGAGGTAGGGAAGCATATCATGAAAACAGGTAGAAAATATCAAAAAGCAAAGTAGGTGATGGTGGAAGTGCTCTGCAGTTATGAGGGATCTCATAAAACACTGCAGCCTGGGGGGAAATGACTGATAATTATTGAATAAATTAAAAAAAAAAAAACAAAATAAATGGACAATATGAGGTGATTGGTCTTTCTTACCTTAAAAGAAATATTAATGCTTCCAATAAAAACACATAATACTTTCAGACTCATTAGCTGCAGTGTGAGTATACAGTCTTTGTCGAGTGTAATATTCTGTAACACATTGCACAGTCCATCATAAAAATGAATGCTTTAAATTTGCACCTATTGCTTCTATCCAATTGTGCCAATGTCTTAAATTTGAGGAGATTATGGTTGTATTTATATTGGCAAAGTAAATACCTTCTAAGGGAAGTTTGAATGTCCAAATTTATTGGTATGAATCATCCAGATTAGTTCTATCTTCAAAGTAAATATGTAATATTTCAACGCAAAGATATATTGTAGGTGTAAGAGTCAGCCACAAAGCGGAAAAGAGAATATGTGAACTGGCCATGGCTTCCAGACCTGTTAAATAACAGAACACAACAGCTCCCTTCTGGCATCACATGTGGTCATTAGTCTTCCGTAAATGAGATCTAAAATGTGATGGATGTGTCACTCTACCTGTAAACAACAAAAGATGCAGATAGGAAGCTCGTTCTGACCAATGTAATGGATCAGAGCCAGGAAACAGTGACGGCTCTTCAGATGGGCCAAGGTGAACACAGATGAATTAGGGGCCTCAGTAAGGAATGGAGACAGGCTGAAATGGAGGGGGTGAGGTGAACAGGCTTTACACTCTGTATTTCTTTCTAGATCTTGTAAAGCAGATATATTTTTCTCTCTTTAAACATAAGCATTTGTGGGGAATCTACAAACAAAATGTTCTTTATTCAGTTTCATGATTCCATGCAGGTTAACTTCAATGAGTTTGAAACTATCAGACTTGATTAAGAAATAAAAACCATCCTTCTTAGTTTGCAAGGCAGGGACCGGGACGTGGTGTGAAAGAAAAAATGTCAACTTAAAGAACTGCTCAGTGCTTACTGTTTATTAAAAAGTGTGTTTCTAGGATAATCATTTTACATAATAAATGACCTACTGCCAAGAGAAGATCTAGCTAATCTCTTCCAAAAGTTATGAATGTTTGTAAATCAAATTAGCAGGAATGGTCTCTAAGCATTTCAGATGCCTGACCTTAAAATAACATCACAAAGCTAAATGGTTTTAAGGAGTAAATTGTTTCCTAAATCATACAAATCCCTACTTTTCTCTAAGTATACAGAATAGGACAGATATACTCTGAAAAGAGGTGGGGCTGTAAGTGGGCCACTGAGTAGATTTCCATTACATGTCGATCCCCTTTTCTTTTATTTTTTTATGTTTTTAATTTATTTTTGAGAGACAGAGAGACAGCGTGAGCAGGGGAGGGTCAGAGAGAGAGGGAGAAACAGAATCGGAAGACAGGCTCTGGGCTCTGTCAGCACAGAGCCCAACGCGGGGCTCTAATCCACAAACTATGAGATCATGACCTGAGCCAAAGCCGGATGCTTAACTGACTGAGCCACCCAGGCGCCCCATCCCCTCGCCACTTCACCCTTCCCCTATGAGGTCCCAGAGACTCTAGGAAGTGCCTTAACAATGACCATTTAATAACTCATGATAACAATTATAAACTAGAGAGCAGTGACCTCCAAGTGTGTTTTCCTAACAGGAAACTTGTCAGAAATGCAAATTCCCAGCCCCCCCCCACCGCAACAAGACTTAATAAATCAGAGCCCTGGAAGTAAGTGGAGCCCAACAATCTGTTGTTTTAACACACCTCTGAGGGGACTCTGATGCATTTTAAAGTTTGAGAACCTCTGCTATAGACTAATTAAAACAAGAATTTCAGAAGTCTTTATGTTTTCTCAAAGGTGATGGGTGTTATATGAAATAATTGTAAAAGTTTTAGGGATATGATTACAGCTAGCAATTATAACCTCTTCTGTTTCTCCTGCAATACATGTGCTCATATCATAACAGATTTTAGTAGGTCATTTTATTAGTTTATGTAGTTAGCTCTTGCTTAGCTTTGAATTAAACCAGCCCTAAATGGGGCCAACATTGTGGTCAGACCATAAGATGTCAGAGATTGAAACTTAGGGTTCTCTTGGGCCAGCTGAGGCAAGTGATCAGAGAAGTGACATAACCTTAGGGAACTGTGTACTTCTCTTGTATAATCATATATAACAGTCACAATTAATAACCAAGCAAGTAATAATTTAATTTGCTTAGGAAGGAAAAGGGCTCATATTATCAATCTATGTAAAATATAACTAGTAAAAATAATACACTGAGTTGGCAGGGGAAATTGCATTTGATTTTAAGGCAAAATATTTTATTTTGCTTTTTCTATCATGCATGCCTTCCTCTCTTACGAGGTCTTGAAATAACTCTAAGCATTTTCAAATTAACAATTTTTTATATGTCTCCTGATCAAAACCCAAAAGGCATAGAAGATAAGTGCTGAGCAGAGGAGAGAAATCTGCAAACATCTCCCTGCACAACTCCCAAATGAAAAAAGGTTCTTTTCTTTCTTGGAAATAAAACCAAACCCTTCTTGGAGTGCCTGGCTGGCTCAGCCGGTTAAGCCTCTCACTTCTGCAAAGGTCATGCATGAACTCAGGGCTCGAAAGTTCGAGCCCCGCGTTGGGCTCTGTGCTGACACAGCACAGAGCTTGCTTCAGATCCCATGTCTCCCTCTCTCTCTGCCCCTCCCCTGCTCATGCTCTATCTCTCTCAAAAATAAACATTAAAAAAATTTACTAAAATAAAACAACAACTTCCCATGCTTTAAGGATTGAGTGGACTGAGTAGCAAGGACTACTTAAAAGAGGCTGGGATCTCATTCTCCGGAATCACAAGACAGCCCCTGTTACATCATCGAACTGGTTCCACAGAGCTGCCCAGGGCTTCAGGGACTCCTTATAAATATGATAACAGTATCACTTAAATAACAATCATGCTCTGAGTGAAGATAACTGCTGGGAACACCAGCTGTGATACCCATACTGACATTTTAAATGAAGTTGAGTACTCTTGGTAGTTAATGCATTATCAGGTGTGTCAAAGATGAGCCACTATAGTCCTGATACAGAGTGTAAAATTTAATCGAACAGAATATATGGCAAATACATTCTGTTTTGAGGAAAATACTTCTAAAAAGTTGCATGGGACTGGCTCAGGCATCAAGATTACAAATTTAGTCACTCCCAAAATTGTTTTTTAACTCTAAAAAAATTTATTTGTATCAAATAAATGGATGCCAACAACTGAAGGAAAGCAAGAAAGTAAACAAAACGATTTCTCCAGACTGGAAATAACAGTCTGCTTATCATAATGAAAAATTATAATAAAATCCTAATTTATTCAGATTCATCAAGCAAATTGTTCTTCATAAATGGTAGCATCGTACGATATTTTGGTTACCAGTTTATAGAATAGCCCTCAACAACTACAGCAAACACTGTGTCAGAGAAGCCTAACAGATAACCAGGCCAACTGGTGGTGGTGTAAAGTCAGAGTGGTTGACACAAGTGTCCCAAGAGGAAGCACGATTTCTTTTTTTAATGTAAAAGCTGAAAGTAATTTTTCCTCATTTTCAAAGTAAGATGCTGAGTTTTCTCCTGCCAAAAGGATATCATTTTACATTTCATTTATGCAGCACTCTTTATTCAAATGAATCAAAGGGATTCAATACATCAATATTAAACAGAACAGTCCTGCTTGTCATTTTCTCTCAACCCTTTAAAAAACTGCTTAGTTTAGGAGATGTATTTTTGGTTGGAATTAATAAAAAAGGAAAAAAGGGAAAGACCAAAAACAGACACCATATTGTTTTCATGACCTGTCTGCATTTTATTATTTGTCATACAGGCTCAGTAGGAATGAGTAGCATATGGTTGAGGCCGGGGCTTCTGCGGTAAAATCAAGCATGTCAGACATGCCTCTTCACACTAAGTGCTCTCTCTCTGGCTGACAAACCAAAGAAATCTGAGATCCTGTAAGATCTAAGCCTGGGATTAAACAATAATAAAAATGCTGGCTAAAGCTACATCACATCGAAAGCTAAGTACTGATGATTTAACAGGTTGTATTCACCACTGCATCCACTGTTGAGTTATTCATAAATTACAGCATCCAATTTCACTAGAAAAATTTATAAATTTGAATCCTATGGCCTTCATGTGGACAGCAGTTTTTCTCAGGCTTTTAAAATAAAAACAAGGTAAAATGAAATAAATGAATTAGTGGAAAAGGTCTATTCTAAATGAACTCTTTAATGAATGCTTATAAAATGAATACCAAATATGGGGCTGATCTGACTATGATTATAGCAAAGGCAGCAAAAAGCATTAAGTATTCCCTTACGAGCATTATTTTTGTAATGGCAAGAAGCATGCCTAAAGTTCGCTATGTGTTATTAAAACTCCTAGTATTTCCTGAGCTTAGTAAGTTTCTGGCCCAATAATCATTCAAAAAAAAAAAAAAAAAAAAAAGAGAGAGGCCATACCTCTGCAAACTGAAACAAGGCCGAGGCTTGACACTGCTTTGAAGAAGCATCAGGGTGAGACGTACTGGAAGATATCTGAAAGGAAACAAGTAATTTTTAATGCACAAGGACATTTTCCCATATCAGACTAATAGCTTCAGCCATATACTTCCACTGTAGACACTGATAAAGATTAAGACATGAATCATCACCCTTAATGCCTGTTAGAAGAACAGTATAAATGATAAAGGAAGACAAAGGCCATGTGTCTAGAAACAGATGATTGGAAGAACAAAAGACCACGACTAGCTCATTTGCCATGTCTCTTGTAGGGTATCAGGTATGTTGCAAACAGCAGTTGACTCGAGATGAATTGCTTTCTTTCAATATATTTTTAAAAATATTATTAAAAGCTGGAAGCTGCAAGGAGAGTCAGTCACTCTCTCTTTTCTATACCACTCCCCCCCAAGCTGTTCTCTGCTTAGAGGCAGCTGGGAAACAGTGCTGGAGAAGCATATGGATGTGGCTCAGGGTATCTGGGATTGAATCTTAGCATGCTGCTCACTACATGACCTTGGGCAGCTCAGCTAATCTTTCTAAGACTTATTTTTCCCAACTGTAAACTGACAATGATGATGAAGAGAATAATCCGCATTTTATAGGATTATGAGGAAAAGAAAACAAGCTATAGAATACACTGCCTGGCATAGTACCAGCACTCAATAAATTATTCACTGAATAGGAACTGCATTTCTTTTGTAATACCACGCATGTGCATGCTTCCGCACATGCACGTACGCACACAACTCTCTTTCTCTCTCCCTCTTACTCTCACTTTACAGACATCTGACACTGGATAGAGGTTTCTGCCATACTGCACTTGGTTCAAGTAGGAAATCTTTTTTTTCCATTTGGTGTATGGTAGCATCCTTAAGTTTGCGCTGATGGCCACATGGAAGTACTTTTCAAAGATCTTTTGAGAACAAAGTTAGTTATTAATTTTGGTTCCAAAGTGAACAAGACTTCTCCCCAGCTACAAAAAAGGGTGAAAGTGAGTCACAAGAGCAAAAAGCCTAGGCATTATGAATTCAGCCCATTCCCAGTCTCATAAAAGTATCGTTCCTCAATTAACTGTGCTCATCAACTCCATCAAAGGTACTTACTAAGCAATAAAATGTACCTTAATCATAATTATTCAACCAGAGAAGTCAATTTTTTTCATCTTAATTAAATTAAGCTGGTCAGAAAAGCCATAGAGGCAGTTGGTGATACAGTATCAAAGTAATGCTTAGGGATGAGAAAGACTTAGTAAACAGACTGAGGGAATTATTGACTTTATTCACTGCTGAGGGCATTAAGAAAATTTTGATGCCACTATAATTAGACATAGAAGCATCTTTAGAATAAACATCAGTAAAAAGAAAAAAAAATCCAGATCCTATTTAACGAGGAGATATAAAACCATCATTGTGAATGAATAAAATTTAACCAAATGTTTTAAAGATATTTGAAGGTCAAACTGTATGCTTCTGAGTCAAATCGTGAAATGTTATCATTTCAAACGAACACCATGTAAAAAGTGTGAACGACTGCAGGTAGGAGTCCACAAGGACTTTACTGAAGTCCTGGGAATTATGAATTGAGTAGGTCTTACGTCAGAGAGCACTTTCCATTCCTATCAACTCTCTATAAAAGTTAAAGAAAACAACCAGTTGATGTAAGGGAAATTGCCTAGCCTATATTTCTTTGAAAATTAAATAAGACAATGAGTGAAATGGAAAAATCACTGGCATCAACCATTAAGATTTTTGAAAAGTATTTCATAAGTTTCTAAACAAGAGACTTTCTTTATAAATTATTATTGGGATAGAGATATGCAGTCAATGACATGAATAGGGAGCTCCTTAAGAAATATCAGATTAGGAATAGGGACCCTTTCTATAAAGCAACAGAGTTAGCGATCCCTTTCAAACCTTAGGTGTGCTACAGAACCCACAAAAATACACATATGTCAGTACAAAATTTCATGTGAAATTTTAGGGTTTTCATTAGATATTTAGATTCAGGGATCACTTGCCAAGCATCTGTGCTTTCAAAATTGGGACCAACACTATTTAACATGTCTGCAACTACAGTTTAAAAGTTGAGTGCAGAGTGAATCCTCTGTAACCTTAAATTCTTGAGGAAATAATATATAAAACAATTGGAATTCACAGCATATCTCAAACAGAGGTAGAATGGAAATGATAGATAAGGAATATCATGTGAGCATATATGTACTATCAAGGCATTTAAGTATATTATAAATAAGGTCTCAAAAGGAATGGCCTCTGCCTTTGTGAATCATAGTTTTGCCACTGAAATGTTGAGATTCACCAGGAAAAGACACTAGAGAAGAAAAAAATCTGAAACAAAAAATAAGTTCTCTTTGTACAACTCCTAACACAGTGGCAAATGTTAGGAAGAATGACAGAAGGTCTAGTAAAAGACAATTCAAATGATCAAGGGAAGACCACTTTGTTTAAGGTTTAGAAAAAATTAATCAAAGATGGCTTCATATTGAGTTCTAGGGTAAATGAAGATATTTGGGGAAGTTGTCTTAACTTTATAAATTTGGTCTTAAGGATAATGTGCTTTCCTACATCATCTCTGAAGCAATGTTGGGAACAAATGAAGTCAAACAAGTTTGACACAAAAATGCCAATGGCATGGTAAAGTTTCACTTAAGAGCAAAGTGTACTTTTTTTTTTTTTAAAAGATAAAGTAATGCATAGCTAATAACCATGAGTTAATTCCATTCTTCCATTCTCTGATTTAACAACTGATAAATTAACAGCTAAAAAAGACTAAGTTCTAACAACAGTTTAATTGTATTCTTAACTTTATTATCCATGAATAAAAATTAGTGATGCAGTTTAAATGTAATATTTACTATGACTTAATAACAAGCTTCTATAAACATAAAGTTATTCCTTAATTGACAGACTGTGGTGTTCCAAAATTTGATTCTATTTTCCTATCCATGGTTAATTGAGCTAAGGAGAGTCCTCATTGCTTTAAGTTACTGTCACCAGCCTAAATGTAAGCTCACAACAAAATCTCATTAAGTATAAATTGTTATATATTACCTCAGCAAACTGAAATAATGGTGATTTCTGACGCAGTTCAGGGGATTCTGAAATATCCTGCCTACAACTGCCAGAAGATATCTGAAACAAAGAAAGATGGTGTGAGCCATTACAGGAGTAGTTTCTAGAAGACAAAAAGTAATAAATGCCACCTCTATCATTCCTATTTGAGGAAAGAACAGTTTTCATTCTCCTAATTTGAGGCGAACTATGACAAAAATGTTCTAGTCTGCAAAGTTTTTATACAAGGTGCCATCCAACAGCTAGATGCAGTAAAAGCAGGAGATGGACAAGACAAATGCATTTTAGAAAAGCTAATATTCACTGAAGAGAATTTCTCCAATGATGTTCATTTCATCTTTTGGTTTTCTGCCACCAACTCCAAAAAAAAATCTATTTCTTTCGTGTTGTTTCCCCAATATTTTATATCACCTAACTGCATGAAAACACAAATGAGATTTGATGATATAAACCTTCTGGGATGTTTTCTAGGTGTTCATGTGTTCATACACAATCGCTAATCACAGAAAAGTTAGTATTTATCTAAGAGTAATTTCTTTTACAGTATGTTTTCTTTTGTACTACTTACTACGTAGACATTTAGTGTTCTGCAATTTTCATTTGCCATCTTTATTGTTAACAAGTTATAGAAATACCACTGGATTAAAAAAATTCTTGCTATTAATCCAGTATTCTTGTCCAGACTCATACTTTCTCCTTTATCTCACTGCTAAAAAGGACCTATTTCTGTATTTGGGTGATATAATTGCTTAGGAAGCCAACTGTAATTCAAAAGTCAGGAAAGTCACTGAATATTAGGAGAAGGATATCATTTTTCTTCTGATCTCTTTGAACAGATTAAAAAACTTAGGACCAGAAAAATGAAAGACACCTCTCCTCTCTAACATTCAGTAATCCCTTTATTCTTTATCTTTAGCACTTATCACCACAAGACATAAATATTTGTTTAAGTCCATTTTCTCCTGGAGCCCTAGTTTAATAAAGAATCCTCAACACTGCCTCCTCATCATGTCAACAAGTATTCTTTGAATAAATTAAATAAGAGTTGACATGTTTTCTAAATCGTAAATCAGTGTATCCTCTCCCCCTTTCCAAAATGACAACATTAGGAAGTCTTAGGGAAAAAGTCTCTTACTGTAGAGGGAAAACAAGTTAAAAATAGTTTTTAATAACACGTTGTGGACAATAAAATAATCCAAGTTCAATGTTGCAAATCTGAAAAAAAAAAGCGGAACACAGAAGACAAATTATCTGCAATGCTATCTGCGAAAGACAAGCACTGTTAATACTCATATATTCTTCCAATTGTATAATTTTCCAACAAAAATGAGTTACTGTAATACAATTAAAGGATGCTCTTTTTTAAATAATACATTATTTTTCCTGTGTTATCAAACCTTTTCCAATTTAATTTTTTTAGCTGCATGTGATTATGTTAGGTGGTTGAGTCCTGTGGAAACACCTGACAGTCACCCAGATTACGTTCCTAAAAATCAAGTCTCTCACTTAGGCTCTTCATGGGACACTGAAGATGTGTTTCTCGAATAGTGTCACAGGTCATCAGGCAGGAACCAGCATTTGAAATTGTATTTGTCACCTTTGGATGTGAAAGAGTAATGGTCACCTTCTTCTAATGATAAACTCCGGAGAAGGGTGCAGAACCTTTTGTTCATTTGCCATCTGTGGTCTGGCTGCCAAAGCCTGGCCCCCTCACTGCCACTTGACTATCTGACAAATTGTATGCCAAATGGGCCAATCCTGCTTCCTAAAAATTTGAAGTCAAGGAGACACAAATGCATCAAAAAGAAAGCCAATGAATCCTGAAATCAGTGGCCACAAAGAATTTCTTCATTGAAAAGAATACTTGGACAAAAAATAGCTTTATTTAGGAATGATTAAAAAAATCAATATTTTCTTGATTTATAAAGAAATCCTTTATATTTAGCTCCTAGATATCTTGGTAAATAATCTAAATTTTATTTAAAATCAAGCCTAGGACTAAATTAGGATTATAAAGAGTCTTATCTAGATGGCCAACAGACACATGAAACGATGCTCAACTTCACTCATCATCAGGGATCGGGAAACACAAATCAAAACCACACTGAGATATCACCTCATGCCAATCAGAGTGGCTAAAATAAGCAAATCAGGAGAAGACAGAATCTGGTGAGGACGTGGAGAAACAGGCACCTTCTTACGCTGTTGGTAGGAATGTAAACTGGTACAGCCACTCTAGAAAACAGTGTGGAGGTTCTTCAAAAAATTAACAATAGAATTCCCCTATGACCCAGCAATAGTGCTGGCTAGGAATTTACTTAAGGGATACAGGAGTGCTGATGCATAGGGGCACATGCTCCCCAATGTTCACAGCAGCACTTTCAACAATACCCAAACCATGGAAAGGGCCTAAATGTCCATCAACTGACAAACGAATCAAGAAGATGTGGCTTATATATACAATGGAATACTACATGGCAAATTTGGCCATTTGTAGCAACATGGATGGAACTAGAGGGTATTATGCTAAGTGAAATAAGTCAGGCAGAGAAAGACAGATACCGTATGTTTTCACTCATATGTGGATCTTGAGAAACTTAACAAAAGACCAGGGGGGAAAATAGTTATGGAGATGGAGAGAGGCAAACCATAAGAGACTCTTAAATACTGAGAACAAACAGGGTTGATGAGGGGTGGGAGAGAGGGGAAAATGGGTGATGGGCAAGGAGGAGGGCACTTGTTAGGATGAGCACTGGGTGTTATATGGAAACCAACTTGACAATAAACTATATATATATTTATATATATAAAGATTATAAAGAGTCTTAAAATTTAATAATATAGGTTGCACATGTGACATAATCTACAAAAGATATTTGGAATCAAATAGATTTAGGGTGGCTACACTGCATGCAGATACCATTTATGAGATTAGATACCCTGTGGCTTAGAGTTCATATGAACTATAAAAAGAAAATTCAACTTTCTCTTCAAGCTCTGTTTATGAATTATCTGGCCATAATTACATAAGTCACAAAGTTTTAAAGTTAAGTGAGACTCTCTGAAAATCATTATAATGGATGGTCTTAAATAAATTTGAATAGAGAATTCAAATGTAAATGATAATTATCAAGGCACTGTAATCCTGAATGTTGTATCTGCTGTACTGTGCTATCAAAGAAGTCTACATAACCAAGTTTGCACCCACCACGTACCTGATGCATAGTGAATGTACAATGAATACTCTGAGTTGATTCTGTGTGTGTGTGGATACAAAGAACTCAATGACCTGCCCAGGAATCACACAACAAAGGCTGACCAATGGTTAAAACTGTGGTCACAGAATCTCTAAGGCCATGCAACTTACTCTAGTGGACAATCTCTCAAAATATAGTTACTCTTAATTTTATTCATAAGTTTAAGGCATTAATTTCTCTTGACTTTAAAGCACTGTGGATTTAACATATATTTTCAGGGTACTGTAAGGGAAAGAACACAAAAGTAGGAGCCAGGAGAATTGGATTACTATTAAGCTATGTGGTTACCTGCCTCTCCAGTCCACAGCAGAGTTAGAAGCCACAAATCAGAAGGGGACAGGAGTAGGAATAAGAAATAGGAGAGTTGCAAAAGAAATATCAGCAGCAAAAAGACAGGGAGAAGACAGAAAAACTGTAAAGAACAGACAGAAATGTTTTGTAAAGCACTGTAGTTTATCTAAAAGAAATTAAAGTAGAGCAAATAGTCTCAAAGTTCCTCCTGAAGGCTTCAGTTCATTGCAGCAATTAATATTTATTAACTATGGTTCTAAGTTGTCAAGATAAGGATAATTATAAAACATAGCCCTTATTAAAAGGCAGAAAGGTGTGTGATACATGCTAGGCATATTTCCATCAAAAATCTCAAAATGTAAATATGGTTCAATGATATGGAAAATGTATATGTGTAGAATTCATTCTTGTGTGCTTGATAAATAAATAAGGCATCCAATGCAAGAGTGTACATTCATGCATATACTGATTAATAATATATATGACAAAGAAATCTGGGAAATATCCACATAAAAGTAAGAGAGTACTTCACACAAAAGGCTCCTATTTAAGTATGTGAGGATCCTAGGCCTTATCACCTTGCTACTTGTATTTACAGTACTCTAAACTACTTATGACATGGGGCATGCTTTTTATGGACAAACATCAATTCCTCTGTCTCCGTTCCTATGCTAGAGACAGCTTACTTTCTAAATATAACCAAATAAAAGAGAGTCAAAAATATCTTTTCACCAATTAAGAGGAAAGAAAAGATACTAAATAAGCAGAGGTTAAATAAAGGGAGAAAAAAAATACCCAAAAAGCTGTTCCTAGAGTCTCTGAAATAACCCATAAAGCCACTAGGTGTAGCTATCTGCCCAAGAAAGAAACAGCTAATGGGATTTTTAAAAGCAAAATTTTGTTAACTTCTTTTAAATACAATCTTCTCTTTGATTTAGCTCTAATTCTCGATAACCAAGCAAGGGGAATTATTAGCATAATGAAGAATTACAACAAAGCAGTATCTTCTTCCACAAGCACACTTCATATCGTAAAACCAGCAGATAGAGAAATGTGATCCAGCCTCCCAATATAAAACAAGATCACTCCAGTCAGATGCATTGTAAGTGCTTTGGAAACCTGGGTATTACCAAAAGCCTGTTCCCACTTCACAAGGAACAAGACTGCAGCCACACACAGCGGGATTCTGATGCACACACATGGCCAACGAAAGGGGTAAGTGCACTGGTTCTATTTGAACCATATACTTCTGCCCTTGCGAATCCAAACATTTGTTGATAGTTACTCCTTCAACAAATACACAATGAAAACCTATAATGTGCCAGCCACAAAGATCACTCACTGCTTTTAAGAAGCTTACATTCCACTCGTACACATTATATGCTAGGGAATAAAATGGTAACTAAGGGAATGTGGCTTGTGATCCAAGTCCAGGGGACAGCTACAGTTAAGAGGTGTGTGCACAGGGGTGAACTGCCACAGAGAAGCAGCCCTCTCTCCTTCTGGGACAGGGAGAAGTTAAGGTAGTAACGTCTGAGGTAACCCAAGAGGAAGCACCAGAATTGCAGAAATGATGTGACAACAGCAGAAGGAAAAGTGTGGAGGCAGGTGCCCTGTGTGTTTGCGAAACAATGACTTTCTCAGTGTGAAGAGTAGAAGCCTGGGAGTGTAGTGAGAGATGATTGAACTGAGAGAAATTTGAATTCCATGTTACAAAGTTTGAAAATTAGGCTGAAGGCAATGTGGAGCCAGCCAAGGTTTTCACTCAGAGGAGCAGCATGATGAGAGATACGTAGTTAGATAATTCTGTCAGTGACATTGGCTGGGAAGTGACAGGAGGCAGGAGACCAATAAGAAGGTTAACAAAATAAACTAGCTGAGATGTGGGGCCCCAGTCAAATCAGAGATGGTACTTGCCAGGCCCCCGTAATTGCCTGGAAGGACGTCAGGGCTGAGGGAAAGGGGCCGGACAAGGACTTTCACTTAAAGAGGGAATCTGAAGAGGAAATGTTTGGGGGTGGGCTGTGGGGGTTGTCTTCTAAGAGAGGACAGGGTCTGGGAGTAGAGGATTCCATTTCAGACTTCAAGTATAAAGATCCCTTGTGATGCCAAGGGCCAGTGATCTGATTCTTGCCCTCATTCAGCCTGACCCAGTCTTTCCTACAATTGGAGACTTTGGCCAAGTATTCTATAACAGAATACCTGAGTAATCATTTAATTTGCATTTAATATGAGACATTAAATGAAGCTCTGAAATGGACTTGAGCTTAAACACAGGTGAATTAAATGTAAGCATATTACATCCAAGTTAGTCCCTTCAAAATGTTTTTGAGGATTAAAATAAAGTCACTCTTATTTAAACCTAAATTAGGTTAAAGAGAACCTGAGTAGTGAAGCACTATACTTGGCAAGCTGACCCCAGGAATGAGCCACAGCTGAGAAGAGCACCAGGTTACCCTGGGGAGCAGAACCAGATAACACTGCATAGACCTGCGCGCTCCCAAAATTGAGAGTACATGTCATGTGGCTGAAAGGAAGAGTAAAGTCTGTGGTTTTACTCAGGGCACCAGGACTACCAGAGCACTCATCCTGCACTGGGAGTGAAGTTCTACCATTATAAACAGATACACTACTCCACATACGTTATGTGGCAGAACACTACTAAAGAGTCTGGAACCGACTCGGGCCACTTCTACAAATAACTGCTATAGCAGTTGAGACAGCAGCATCTTTCCTGCCTCAGTTTCTTCACGTGATAAAGCTGTTGTAACAATGCTACTCTGCCTTCTTCCCTGGACAATGTGAAACCAGAACGCAGCAGTGTATAAAAACATGCTCTCAAGAGCAGCACAGTGCCCACAACCGCCCTTCTCTTTTATTTTCTTGTTCTGCAACCTCCTCTTTCTATCTCAGCTCACTTGTGGCCCACCTTCCCCGTCACCCCATCCCACCACCTCTGGGAGACTGAAGAGCCCATTCAGCTTCACCACTGTCCTGAGCAGTGCAGCCTGGGAACTCAGCAAGGGTAGATGCTTCTCTGGGCCTTGAGCCCACACTGCTGACAAATGGAAGAGACCGGGCTGGACAACAGTTCCCGCCAAAATGGGCAGTGAACAGTGACTTAACCCAGAAAAAAAGCCCCGGAGAGCATTCCTGAAATGCCCCTGTAAAGGTCCGGCACAGGACTCTAGAGCGGAAGGGAGAAGTGTCCTGAGCTGAGGTCAGGTGTGTGGGGGCTGAAGCACGAAGGTCCCGTGTCCTACATGAAGATTGAAGCCAGTCCCCCTGGGTTCAGATCTCTGTTCTACACTTCAAGCTGCACAACTTCGAGGAGGTGATTCAACCCTTCTCTGCTTCTACTTCCTCATTTAAGGGTTGGATATTTACTTGTGAAGCAAGACTTAACTCACAGGATTGTAGTGAAGATCGAGAGTTACTCTTAAGTTAATGCATTTAAGAACAGTACCGGGAATGAAGTGCTCAATAAGTGACAGTTTTGTAACTACTCTGCAAGTAAGTGAGGAGCCCTGTGGTTTAAGTCCTGTCTTTGTTCCTGATCTCAGTTGTTTGAAGTCTTCTGGATGAATCATGATTTGCACATAGGATACAATGAGAAAAAAATTTTTAATTTTATTAGAGTTTATAATAAAGAATATAACTAAATATAATCAAGAGCTATAATGCAAAACACTGAAGTAAGAGCAATCATCAGGAACAAGAGGAATCAAATCTGGCTCAACAAATCAGGAAGGGCTTCGTGGAGGAGGTGAGAGATTGATATTACAAACATGAAACAAAATATATTTAATATTTTCAAATTTCAATCATATAGAAATTTGGATATATAAACTATTTCACTTTTGAAGTATCATGTGAAGAGTAAAACACTGTATGTTATTATATCACTAGCTCCATGAGGGCAGAGACTTGTGTCTGCGTTTGTTCCCTGCATGACTGGCACACAATAAGCATAAGCAAATACTTGTCACAGGACTGAATGTGTGCAAAGATGGCATACAGTTCCTACCCTGTTCAATTCTTAGGTGTGACCTATACAGTCCCTTTATCATGGAGGTGTACCATCATTTGCTAGCATCTTCCCCACTTTCATGCTCACTCAGCTACTCTGCTGAAGTCATACTTCCTACTTGAAGTATGCTTCAACTTCCTGAAGTTGTCTCCTGCTTGAGTACCTAGTGATAGAGAGTAAATTACAACTGCAATTTCCTATAAGTTTTTTTTCAATGACAGGGAGCTGTGTGCGTGCGCACACCTCCATGTGTGCACGTGCATACGCATGTACCGCGGGTAATGCACACGGAATCTTACATGTAGGAGCGATGCCCGACACAGCGTAAACTTCCAAGTTAAGTATGAAATGCCTAAAGTAACATAGGATGATAACACTAGGTGCCTGCAGTAATACTTTTCAGGAGAGTTAAAACTGCCTTATAGGTTTTATTTCATTAATCTTCATAGATGTCTTAGGAGTTAGAGGTAAGTGGGTATTACTATTAGTTCCATTTTATAGGAAGGAAGGCAAAGGAAAAAGTGGCTTGATCAGAACTTTACTGATCTAACAAAAATATGAGGCATTCTAAAATCACAGACTTAGGGGTCCCTGGGTGGCTCAGACGGTTGACTCTTGATTTTGGTGGCTCAGGTCATGATCTCACAGTTCGTAGGGCTGAGCACTGTATCTAGCTCTGCCCTGGCAGCCTGGAGCCTGCTAGGGATTCTCTCTCTCTCTCTCTCTCTCTCTCTCTCTCTCTCTCTCTCTCCCCCTCTCTCTCTCCCTCTCTCTCTCTGCTTCTTCCCCGCTCATGCACCCACCTTCTTTCTCTCAAAATAAATAAGCATATTTTTAAAATAAAATCACAGACCCAAAATCTAATACATCTCCCACACATTTGAAAGTCTGTCTGGGGTGCCTGGGTGGCTCAGTCGGTTAAGTGTCTGACTTCAGCTCACAGTCTGGAGCCTGTTTCAGAGTCTGTGTGTACTTTTCTCTCTGCCCCTTCCCTACTGATGCCCTGTCAAAAAAGAATAAATGTTAAAAAAATAATTAAAAAAGAAAAGAAAAGTCTGCCTTCGGTTACAACTAAAAAGATAATGATGCCTTCAAACCTATTCATCAGCTATGATTACTCTGCCTCACTTTAAAAATTTTCCATTACTCCCTAAACTATCCCTTCTGTTCTAGTCAAGATGACTTTCTGACTTTCTGGTGCTGACTTAGGTCCAATTGTGAGTGTTGCCTTTCCAATACTAATGCAAGCTGATCTATACGTCACGTGCTGATTAACAGTCCCTTTCACGCTCTTTGAAATGCAGCACTCTCTGCCTTTATTTTTTAAATTTAATTTAGCTTTGCATTTTTACTAACGTAACAAATATAAAAATATATAAGTTTTTAGTCCTGGACATCACTTCTACAAACTCTAGATCAAATAATCATTATAAACTTTATTTATTGCATTTTCATCTTTAGATAATAACTCCCTGATATAAAATATAAGGGTTTAACTCTCTTTATGTAACTACCGTCTCCTTTGCTCTTCCCAGAGTCTGATTTCATTACTTTGATGTTGAACAGACAGGCTCTCACCTCCCCTGCAGCCCTTTGCAGGCCTATTTTCAGCTGACCCTTATATTGTGTTTTATTGATAAAACAACTTCCGTTTTGGCTTCTGATTTAAGTATGTTTGCTAAAATCTCATATTCATTGGTAACATTCCTTTCCACTTCTTTCACTCTTACAGGATTATTTCCTAATGAGACTTGTATGCTTATATTTCACCAGATCTCAACAAAGACGAGCTTAATCTGGCTTTGTGAGCCAGGGTGACTCCTTTGTGTCTTTCCTGATGATACATCTATTTTCCTTCCTCATCCATAAATTAATGACAAACACTTAAAAAAATGCTTCATGCATTTCAATGAACTCTGGATATAAAGGAAAGTAGAGAGCTAACCATTTATGTGAAAAATTACTGTAAATACAAATTTCATCCCTTTTATTCATCAGAGAAAAACGTTACCACAATGGAAACTTGCAGAAGTAAGCCTGTCTCAATGACAGTAGCTTGTAAAAAATGTGCACCTCAGAATGCCACAAACTTATTATTGCAAATTAAGAGTTAATCAGAAGATTCAGGAAAAAGAGAAAATTCAAATGTTTTCTTTGTCATTATTTTCTCATTGATATCTCAAGAACCTATAACTTCTCTCTAAAAACTCTTAAGACCTCAGGTAGATTTAGGAAATATTATAAGCCAATAAAGCTTTTAATACAGAATTTTATTACCTTAGACATTAGAAGATACTCAGATATATCATTTATATATGAAAATTTATTATTTACAACAAGCCCCTATGCCTTCTAGAATTATTTTTTTAAAGGACTATTAGTATATTAAAATCCCCACATTTAAAAATATAGACTTTTGGGGATTTTTTTCTATGTAGTTAGGTTTCAGGATAATGAACAAAGGAAACCTTCCTCCCTCTAAGAATAATATTTCAGAATAAGAATTCTGTCATGGCATTTTAAAAAGCCATTATGATTAGACTTTTCCTGTGGCAGAATTTTTATAAAATGTCACTTTATTTGACTGGTCTTACCTCATAGTATTAAACAGACATCACAATAATTGTTCCAAATGTCAGCAGTATGAAATTTCTGGAACTCCCTCTTTAACTCATTACCCTGGTAATTTTCTTAGGAAAACAGAAGTACATATTTACTGTATTTGTCTTACGGTCACCGTCTGCTTATGTACACAGGCCCCTAAAGTTGGACAATCACGTTTGCATATCTGGAATGAGACTAGTCCTTGCCCAGAAATAGGTGCTACACAGACTACACTGATCGTGGGGTGGGAGCTCTCCGGATGAACGGTCCTTAGACCCTGGCTACTTCTGCACAACACTCACTGCTTGTTTCAGTATTTCAAGACTAGCTTCAATAATGACCTAATTATATCTCTGAGATGAGAAGTAGGAAATACAAAGAAAGAGTTGTATTCTTAGAAGTGGTTCTTAAAGATCCAACTGCTGGGGACTTCCTCCCAACCAGATTCCCTTCTCCTACATGGTTTAAGTAATTTACCTTTTTAAATTCCTTTAGCTTGAGAAATCTCAAAATAGTTCTCATTCCTCAGAAATAAAACACTGACCAATGCAGTGTCTAAATTGTGTCAAAAACCTGCTCTTCTTAAAAGAGAGAACTTCTCACTGAGATGAGCCCACTAGGCAAACTTTAAGCAAAAAGTTGGTGGCGGGGGGTGGGGTGTGGTGTGGTGGGAAGCAGTCTTTACTTGAATATTTTTATCTATCTGTAAGTTCTATGAGTGGATGTTTATTTATTTAAATGTGTTCCTGAGAATTAGAAAGAATGGTAACAGAAGCTGGGAAGAAAACATCATTATAATATAGTCTGTTAGAAAAGATGATGCCGACTTTTGCAATACAGCACACTCTTGGGAATCATCAGTCACACTGTGTTGAAAGAACAAGTGTGCATTATTATCCCAACATTTACCTTTTGGATCATGCTTGGGATACTCTATACCTGAGGGAGAGTCAGTCTGGTTGCTATCAGGTAGCAGCTATGTGTCAGAAAGCGAATGACTTCCTGAGGATTCTGTTGTGTCAGGAAGTAAAAACATCCTGAATAACAAGTACTGTAAAGGCACAAAGTGACGTGTTTATTTTCTCCAGCTAAAAATTAGTACAATGTAAATAACTACCAGCATGCCAGTTTACACGTTCTTTTCCTACACTGAATTGAATGGAATCAAAATAATTATGTTAAATGGACTATCCGGTCAACAATGATGGATCACAAATGTAAACTACACATAATAATGGCCTTTGTTATATAACTATCTTACATGGTATCTTCTAAAAGCACTATTTGAATGAGTCCATTGTATGGCATACTCATAACTTTTAAAAAAATAAAAAATACATGTATCTGCAGTAGAATTTAGATGACTGCTATGTTGCCATAAATAGCGACTCTGGTCGGGCTTTAAAAATCTCCATCTCAAGTACCTGACGGTGGTAAAATAACATGACCTGCAGGTTAATTTGTCTGGCCTCTGTTAAATGGGCCTGGAAAAGCGAGAAAATTCACAAACGCAAACTATGCATGGTTAACTGCTACCACTTGCCCATCAAAACCATACCTAAAAATGTTTTGTAAAAGCAGTCCAGTAACTATAAGGAAATAAGAGATCATAAAACCAAGGTCATGAGGGCCCAGGTCCTTTTTGTTTTCCATTTTAAAGAATAAAACAATCTTAGAGTGCCATGTTTCATAAATAGGAGTCTGGATTTATTCAGGTACCAGAGAGATTGACAGTTAAACTCTCATCTTTTCACTAGCAGGTCTACACGAGAACTTTACAAAAACAGGGTATGTTATGAATAGAGGGAATGAATCATAGGACCCCCCCTACAGACCATGACACGGTCATGGCAAATGCTAGCTATCTGTATATTCCATCTTTCTCTCAGGTTCACGGAACCTCAAAAATCTGTACCTGACATCTTATTTCTGTCCTCTTGGGCTTATTTATACCACTTCTATTATACTCAAGGCACGATACAAAGCATATATAGATCTTAACAAAAAGAAAAGAAAACAATAAGTAAAATTTGCTCATGAGCTGTAAACTGAAACTAGAGAACTAACAGTTTGAGCAGAGTGGTCAGGGATGAGGACCGGCTTACCTCCGGGGTTCCAAGAGCATGTTCTCCAGCTAAAAGTAGCATGCTCAGGCCTCCCATTTGAGTAGGATCTAAAAAAGTCAACAACAAATAAATCATCAATCCACAAGCATGAAGTACATATAATCCACAGAGTCGAAAGCAAATACTAACAAAGACTCAAAACCCAACAAAACCATATATAACTTTTTATAGAAAACTTCCAAAACTCTTTATATAGCAACAACTATATGTTGTTGGCATATATGTACTTAAGTATAAACTCATACTTTTGTGAGCCTTTTAAATTCCACTATTGTCCCACCATTATTCCAGCAATTCCACAGCTGTTTAGAATATGAATTATCTCCTCATATGATGTTTCTTGCCTTACTGAATGGGGAGTTTAGATGGATTAAGAAAAAAACAAAAGAGTGCTTATAATTAATGTCTAAGAAGTCTAAGATTGTTATTCTCAAATAGTTATTTCTATCATGTAAAATTAGGGCTGATACAAAAACTAGACTATATGAGAAATTAGAGAACAGAGAGAAATTTTATAAATAAGCCTTTCAAAATCTACTAGCGGCTTTGTTCAAACAATCTTTTTCTAAAACTTTCAAAAACAAATTTCAACTAGACAATGATATATTTTTGATATTTTAAATCTTAGGGGTATAATCAAGCCCTTCTTTGAAATACTTTTAAGACTTAAAATGAATCCTTTTTTTATTAGTGAAGGTCTATTTTCTTCCTTCAATAATCAACAGAAACAAAAGGACAAAATAAAAACAGTAATGTGGTAGATCTTCAACCCAGAGTTGTAACAAAACAAGTTTGTTTTTTTTTCCATAATATTTTATTGTCAAATTGTTTTCCATACAACACCCAGTGCTCTTCCCCTTAAGTGCCCTCCACCATCACCACCCCCTCTTTTCCCCCCTCCCCCTTCATGCCCCGTGAAGAGCCCAATGTGGGGGTTAAACTCATGAGATCAAGACCTGAGCTAAGATCAAGAATCGGACGCCCTACCAACCAAGCCCTCCATGTGCCCCTAAATAAGTAAAGGATTGAAGACAACAAGAAACCTATATCCTTTAAGGTTATCGTAAATGAATTAAATTTTAGATCTGCGATTAAGTAACATACATGACAGTGCCTACTCAGTGCCTATCCTAGTGCACATAGGTCCTAAATAAATACATTTTTATTTTTAGGAATCTCTCCCAAATTAAAAATGAGAATCAGGGGTGCCTGGGTAACTCAGTTGGCTAAGTCTCCAACTCTTGATTTCGGCTCAGGTCATGACTTCACAGTTGTGAGATGAAGCCCCACATCGGGCTCTTTGCCCATCCCTCTCATAAATAAATAAACCTTTTTTTAAAAAAAAATGAAAATCAGGCATACTCTTGTGTAAAGACACTGAGGTGTTTTTCTCTCCTCTGTTTCAGTATTTCCTTGTACACAATCTGTCTTACTCATGAAGCAAATCTGACCACATCTTATACACAAATTTTTTTACAAAGTGAAAAAAGAATCAAAGTTTATTAAAAAATAAAAAAGGAAAAGGTTATCAGAGGGCAGAGGGGAAAACAGGCCACC
Source organism: Mungos mungo (assembly GCA_004023785.1). Classification (NCBI taxonomy): domain Eukaryota; kingdom Metazoa; phylum Chordata; class Mammalia; order Carnivora; family Herpestidae; genus Mungos; species Mungos mungo. The sequence continues at coordinate 11,538 of PISW01010575.1, read as the reverse complement.
AAATGATCAGGTGGTCTGGAAATAGCTCAGTGTTGGAAAGTAGTGACATAGGAAGATACACATACAGAAAACACAGGAGCTCTAGCTTTTGTGATGAAACAAGGCACTTTGCTATTGTGTTAGGATTCCACTTTTAATTAAACGTTGAATTTAAGAATTACTGTGTTTTGTTAAGACACTTATATCTATTTAAAATTAAAGCAAGGAGGGGGGAATGAATTTAGCACAAAGTAAAATTTTAATTTGGTTCTTTGGGCAGCTAAAGACTTTTATAGCTGTCATTCTAGGGATCAGGAGGACTGGGTGATTGCTTTCTAATAGAAATAAAACTGTTTTAGTTCAAATTATAAAGTGAAATAGGAACATGCTCACATGATGATTTATTTCAGTTATATACCAATGTAACTTTGCAAGACGTGTACTGTATAGATAATAAAAGAGAGACCAAAAAATTATCATCCTTTACATACATACTTACATTGTGTTATCTAGAAATATCAAAAATACACAGATAACATGCCTTCTCTTTGCCAAGAGCCTGTACTCAATCAAATTTTACAACACTTTGCCTTCTTGGAAATCATACATTTAGCTACCTTGGGATTATTTAAAATAGCAAAATGTCATGTGACAAGGACTAATGGAAAAACAGAAGATATTCCATGTTGAGGAAAAGCTTAAATTGTCCTCTGAAGGCCCTGTAAAGATCCTGTAGATTCAAACAGCTAGGCCTATAATGTTTTCATTAAAGGCAAATCCATCTGCTTTAATTGTGTTGGAAGAGACACCACTGGAAATATCACAACAGTGTTATCCACTATACACCAGGTTAACAAGGCCCTGACCATGGATTGCCAACATCTGTCATAGACCCTTACAGAATGACACAAACTCAAGAAGGTGTTTTCCTTCCTTATTTTACTTTAAAAGAACATTGTTTTTGTAAAGCTAATCTGTAAATATCTCGGTTCATGTCTAGGTCTCAGACATTTAGATTCATAGGTATGAAAGTTAGATCAATAAACTGTCAAAAATGGTGCTAGAAACAGGCATCTTTCATAGCTTTCAAAGGTTTCATAGCTTTACCTACAATTATTATTGGTTTGTGAAGAAGCCATTGTATGAAAAACACCTACTGATGTTGATTTAGAGCTGGGAGAAAAAGCTGTGGAAGACAAACGACAATGGAAGGAATTTGGGTGGCAGCCAATCATCCATATACTCTTTCATGATCCTGATAAAATGTTTTATTATAAAACACTGCGACTGACATAGTTTGGAAAGTCCAAAGGGCTCACACCAAGACTGCTGGCAAGCAGGGTGAAACTACAGGTGGACAATGACAGCTAAAACTAAGACAGAGCCCTGGGTTTTGATTCTTCTGGGATATGTAGGAGGATCACTTTGGGTCTTTACCTAGAATATACCACAGACACCTAAATCACAAAACAAAATTTTGTTTCCTCAGGATGCTATTATGTCAGACTGCATTTCTTAGTGTTTATATCTGGCAACACCACATGAATCACACACTGAATTACTAAGTTCTATTTTTAACTTTTTCAGGATCCTCCTTACAGCTTTTCCTTAGGGGGTGCAGCAATTTACAACAGGGCACAAGGGTTCCCCTTCCTCCACCTGTTCACCAGCACTTGGTTTTGCTGATCTTTCTGATAATATTCATTCTAAGAGGCATGAGGTGGTATCTCATTGTGGTTTTAATTTGCATTTTCCTAGTGACTAGTGATGTTGAGCATCTTTTTAAGTACCTAGTTGGCCTTTCTTACATCTTCTTTGGATCAATGTCTATTCAGGTCTTCTGCCCACTTTTTACTTGGGTTTTTGGTTTTGCTTTTTACTAATGACTTGTAGGAATTCCTTATAGATTTTTGGATATTATTTTTGGGTTTTTTATTTTGTTTCTTGTGCTGTAGGTGTCATATCCAAAAGAGATCATTACCAAGACCTATGTCAAGGGGTTTTATTCCTACATTTTATTCTAGGATTTCCAGTCTCAGGTTTCACATTTAAGTCTTTAATCCATTTCAAGTTAAGTTTTTATGGTTTAAAACATAGGTCCAGCTTCATTTTTTTTTACACGTGAATATCCAATTGCCCCAGCACCATTTACTGGAAAGACGATCTTTTTTTCCATTTAGTATTCTTGGTTCCCTTGTCAGATATTGGTTGACTGTACATATTTAAGTTTACTTACGGGCTCTTGATTCTGTTTCATTGGTCTATAGGTCTGTTTTTATGTCTTGATGACTATGGGCTTATAGCTTGAAATCAGAAAGGATGAGGCCTCTGCTTTGTTCTTCTTTTCCGGGATTTCTTTGGTTATTCAGGACTTTTGTGGCTCCATATAAATTGTGGGGTGTTGTTTCTATTCTGTAAAAACTGCCATTGGAATCTTGGTAGGAATTTCTCTGAATCTATAGATGGCTTTTGGCTGTATTGCTTTAACAATATTAATTCTTTCAATCCGGGGCACCTGGGTGGCTCAGTCGGTTAAGTGTCCGGCTTCAGCTCAGGTCATGATCTCATGGTTCCTGGGTTTGAGCCCTGCATTGGGCTCTGTGCTGACAGCTAGCTCAGAGTCTGGAGCCAGCTTCAGATTCTGAATTTCCCTCTCCCTCTGACCCTCCCCTGCTCGCACTGTCTCTCTCTGTCTCTCAAAATATAAATAAAATACATTAAAAAAATTCTTTCAATCCGTAAACACAGAATACCTTTCCATTTCTTTGTGTCTTCTTCAATTTCCTTCATCAGTGTCATGCAGTTTTTGAAGATCCTTTACCTCCTTTGTTAAATTTGTAACTATTTTACTGCTTTAATGCTACTGTAAACAGGACCGACTTAATCCTTTTTCAAAAAATCTGCTGTTAATGTATAGAAATACTACTTATTTTTGTATGTTAACCTTGTATCCTACAACTTTATTGAATTCATTGATTTGATCCAGTAGTTCTTAAATCTTTAGGATTTTCCAAATATAAAGTCATGTCATCTGCAAAAAAGAATTTTTACTTCTTCTTTTTCAATTCTTTTTTTTCCTTCTTTTATTCATCTTCTTGCCTATTGCTCTAGTTAGGACTTCTAGTATGATGCTGAATAAGAGTGATGAGAGTAGAAACTGTTGTTTTATTCCTGATCTTAAAGGGAAAGCTTCCAGCCTTTCACTATTGAGTATGAGGTTAGCTGTGGGCTTTTCCTATACGGCCTTTATCATGTAGAGATACCTTTCTTCTGTGCCTAATTTACTGAGTGTTTATCATGAACAGGTGTTGGATTTTGTCAAATACTTTTTCTGCATCTTTTGAGATGGTCATATGATTACGCTGATTTATATATAGGTGTTGAACCATCTCTGCATCCCCAGGATAAGTTCCATTTGATCAGAGTGAATGATCTTTTTAATGTGCTGCTGAATTCAGTTAGCTAGTATTCGATTGAGAATTTTTGAATCTATATTTGTCAGGGATATTGGCTTATAGTTTTATCAGAATAATGCTGGCCATCATAAGATGACTTTGGGAGTCATCTCTCCTCTTTAGATTTTTGAAAGAGTTTGAGAAGAACTAGTGTTAATTCTTTAATGTTTGGTAAATTTACTGGGTAAGCCATCTGGTCCTGGTCTTTTCTTCATTGGGAAATTTTTGATTACTAATTCAATCTCCTTACTCATAATTGGTCTATTAAGATTTTCTATTTTTTTTCCTAATTTGGTGTTGGTAAGTTGTAGGTTTCTAAACATTTCTCCATTTCTCCTGGGTTCTCCAGTTTGTTGGCATATACTTGTTCATAGTAGCCTATACTAATCCTTTGTATTTCTGTGGTATCAGTTGCAATGTCTCCTTTTTCATTTATAATTTTGTTAATTTGGGTCCTTTACCTATATTTTTCTGTGGTTAATCTGGCTAAAGTTTGTTGATTTTGCTTATTTTTTCAAGGACCCAACTCCTAGTTTCGTTAACCTTTTCTCTTGTGTTTCTGTTCTCTATTTCATTTATTTCTGATCAAATCTGTATTATTTTCCTTCTTCCTCTAACTTGAGCTTTGTTTTTCTTCTCTAGTTTCCTAAGGTATGAAATTAGGTTGTTTTGGGGATCTTTCTTGCCTTTTAATGTAGGCATTTGTTGCTATAAACTTCCCTCTTAGAACTACTTTTGCTGTATCCCACAAATCCTGGTGTGTTAAGTTTCCATTTTTAGTTTGTCTCAAGAAAGTCTTTATTTCTTCTTTGATCCCTTGGTTGTTCTATAAAGTGTGTTTAATTTTCATAAGTGTTTGAATTTTCCAGCTTTCCTCTTGTTCTTGATTTCTGGTTTCATGCCATTGTGATCAGAAGATAATTGGTATGATTTTAATCTTCTTTTTCTTTTTTTAATCTCCTTGACTTTGCTAAGACTTGTTTTGCAGCATAAACACATGTTTACATGGAAACCACCTAAATGTCCACTGACGGACCAATAAAGAAGATGTGATTTTATATACACATATATACAGAATGATATATTTTTCAGCCATAAAAAAGTGAAGGAATCCTACCATTTGTGAAAAAAATGGATGCACACTGAAGGCATTATGCTAAGTGAAATAAGTCAGAGAAAGACAAATGCTATATGATCTACTTACATGTGGAATCTTAGAAAAAAGAAAATCAGAAGAAGAAAATCAGGCATGTGATTATCAGAGACAGAGGGTGGAGGGAGGAAGAATTGGAGGAAAGATGGTCACAAATCTCCAATTACAAGATAAGTAAGTATTAGGGATATGCCTACAGCTAACACTGCAGTGTGACCTACAGGAAAGTTGTTAAGAGAGTTAATTCTAAGAGTTCTAATCACAAGGAGAAAATTTTTTTCCTTTCATCCCTTTTCTTTTTATTGTATCCAGAGGAGGACAGAGATGTTAACTGAACCTACTGTAATCATTTCACAATATATGTAATCAAACCACCAGTCTGTAGGTTTTCAAATTATACAGCAATGTAGGTCAATTATTTCTCAGTAAAAGTGGATTAAAAAACACAAGAAGTGTTATCACAATATTGCTCAACCTCTTTCCCAGGCTCCCTGTACTCCAAGTGGTTCAGTGCTCTCATTTTGAAGAAAATTTGTTTATAATGAATAATGAAATAGGAACCATATAGCTCTACACCAACTTCATAGTTTCTACCTTGCTCAATCTCCCAATTTCACTCTGGAAAATTTCTCTCTTGATTACTGCATTACAGTAGCCAGGGAAGAAAGAGCCATGTGTAGAATGAATGTAAGTACTTTGTTTCATGGTAATAAACGCTCTAGCATTCCTTTTCACCCAAAGGGTATTAAAGGTCCCCTAACAAATGGGGCCACCTGGAAGTTTTCATTTGCCTGGGTCATACAGGAATGGGGGTGGGGGGCGGGGGTACAATGGGAATTCCCTCTAAGAAACAGCTGTCAGATCCATCTCAGACTTATGATGGAACTGTTCATATTCTTGCCCTTAATGTTTCAGATCCTCAGATGATCAACACTCATTGAGGCTTTCTAAGAACCCATGATAACTAAGATACATGTATGTATAAGCTACTTTGTTACATTATAAAATGCCCTGAGCTCTTAATCTCCACTTTGCAGTCTGCCTTTCCATAATGTCAATGCCAGAAATTCACATATATGCAAATGACTCTACTACCTGGTTCACACATCCTTTAGTTATACATACACATTCTATGTATGTCATGTTCCAGAGCTTTCAGATATGCTATACTTACAATGCTTCACACTGGTTATAAATTTTATTTCTCTCTCTCTCTCTCTCTATATATATATACATATATATATATATAAAATATATTTATATTATTTATTAAAAGTACTACATCAATGTATTGCCTTATATTTAAAAAAGGTAGGGGGCACCTGGGTGGCTCAGTCAGTTGGGTGTCTGACTCTTGATTTCAGTGCAGGTAATGATCCCACAGTTTGTGGGATTGGGCTTTGTGCTGACAGCACAGAGACTGCTTGGGATTCTTTCTCCTTCTGCCCCTCTCCCCTGCTTGCACTCTCTCTAAAAAAAAGTGGGGGGGCGCCTGGGTGGATCAGTCGGTTGAGCGTCCAATTTTGGCTCAGGTCATGATCTCACAGTCTGTGGGTTCGAGCCCGGCGTTGAGCTCTGTGCTGACCACTAGCTCAGAGCCTGGAGCCTGCTTCAGATTCTGTGTCTCCCTCTCTCTCTGCCCTTCTCCTGGTCACTCTCTGTCTCTATCTCTCAAAATAAAATAAAGACATTAAAAAACAATTAAAAAGAAAGAAAAAAGGAAAGAAAAGGAATAAATAAAGAACAGATAGAAGGTAGAAGTAATGTCTAAACTCACCAGCCATTCCAAAGTTTAGCTGAGGCATTTCTTCGGTCTTTGCTTTCTTGGGGCTTGGCAAATCTCTTGAAGACTCAGATGGGAAGGCCCATAGTTTCTTTCGTGGATTAACAGTAGGTGTTGGAGATTTCACAGGCTTGTTTGTGGTAGGACACCATTTGTAGCCAGGATTTGCTTTCATAAATGCATCTTTATACTATAAATAAAGAACAAATAAGGTTTTAATTAGTATATAGATGGAAAGTTTTAACAGACTTCATATCTCATCCCCCTCATTAAATAATGAAGGAAAAATTACTTTCAATAACTTCTTTGTCTTTACTTATTGAAGAATGGCAATCTCAACCCAGGACATGCATTTAACTACTAGAACGTTCATTTGTGGAAGAAGGGTACAAAATCAGCACATGACTTTTTTTTTTAGCATCCAAAAAGCTGTCTTACCATGATTGAGAGGCAACTATTTGTAAGGGAAAGGGCAAGGGCTTTGAAGACAGAAACATCAAAGTTCAAACCCTAGCTAGCACTTCCACTTAGGGCTACAGTGACCAAAGAAGGAGAACATAACCTTTCTAGGACTCACCCTTAAGTTTCCATAAATTGAGAACAAGATCACCAGTAGGTAGGGTTATTATAAACAGAGCGTACAGCATGGCACCAACCTCAAAGTGGCTTTCAGGTTCACAGTGCAAACTGTGAGTCTATACCAGAGCCAAACTAGATTCTGCTCACTGCTTAATTTGGAAAGTATGGGAAAAATTAAATCTGTGCTTTGATGTACTGGAAAGGCAAATCCAGGCAAACTGAACAGAGTGAAGTGACCAGTTTTGGGATAAACAAGCTGAGATCAAGAGTGGCAGAAGGGGAAGAAGGTAGGGAAAACTGATATATAACTTTTTCAGTTATTGGAAGGTGCTGGGCCAGGTAGAAGAAAGAGCACAAGAGCACAAGGTTTTCTTCCAGACCATCACAATAAAGGGAGTGTCGCAATAAAGCCAGTCAAATGGATTGCTTGGTTTCCTAATGTATATAAACATTATGTTTATGCTATACTACAGTCTATTAAGTGTACAGGAGCACTATATTTAAAAAATAATGGAATACCTTTTTAAAAAAATGTTTATTTTTGAGAGAGAGAGCAGGGGAAGGGTAGAGAGGGAGGGAGACAGAGGATCTGTAGTGGGCTCTAAACTGACAGGAGAGAGCCTGAAGTGGGCTTGAACTCACGAACTGTGAGATCATGAGCTGAGCCCAAGTTGGATGCTTTACTGACTGAGCCACCCAGGTGCCTCCCCTTTTTTTTAAATAGAGAAAGATGAGCAAGCAGGGGAGAGGGGCAGAGAGAAAGAGAAAGAGAGAGAGAGAGAGAGAAAGAGAGAGAGAGAGAGAGAGAGAGAGAGAGAGAGAGAGAGAGAGAGAGAGAGAGAGTCTTAAGAAGGCTCCACGCTCAGAGTAGAGCCCATTGTGGGACTCGATTCCATGACCCTAGGATCATGACCTGAGCCGAAATCAAGAGTCAGATGCTCAACCTACAGAGACATCCAGGCACCCCAACAATGAAATATATTAAAATATACTTTGTTGCTAAAAAATGCTAGCAATCATCTGAGCTTTCAGCAAGCTGTAATCAATCACTGATCACAGATCACCACAACAAACAATGAAAAAGTTTGAAATATTGCAAGAGTTACCAAAAGGTAACAGAGACAGGAAGTGAGCAAATGCTGTTGGAATAAAGGTGCCGATAGTTTTGCTCGAAACAGCATTGTCCTAAAATGTCATTTGGTAAAAAACAAAGTATGTGTGAAGCATCAGCATAGTAGGATTTTGACTACAGGTGCGAGCAGGCTGAGAGCTGCAACATGTGCTGTTGCAGTTAATCCACCAGACTTTATGTCTTGGAGGTTTCAACCTTCACTATCCTCCCTCCCCCTTTACTTTGCTGGGACTTTCTCCCATCACGCTCCCAACTCTGATGCTTCTTTCCCCTTCTGTGACAACAGAACTAAATGAAATATACTTATTGCTATTCATTCTATATTGCTAAAAGTCATATCAACTAATAAAAATGTATTTTACATGTATTCAAGTCTTATATGTGACTAACTGCTGGAAACTTTATTAAATCAATACAACTGCTGCAATCCCATAAGTTTGCCTTTTAAGATAGTCACACCATGTGTAAAATAAACTAATTTAGTTTGAGCTCCCCACAGGAAAAAAATGTTTCTTTTATCCGTGGTATAATAAAGTATATATAAACCAAATAAACTTTTTCTATCTTTTCACTTTAAATCATATGAAGGAAAACTATACTGTGGGTAATACAATGTAAATGTTAATAATCAATGGTTAAGAATCATCTCCAAATTATCTTAAGTCAAGTTTTCTGAATAAACGTTGTTTCTTCAAACGTAAAAACCGTATACTTGCATATTGACACATGAGTACATGCAAAAGAAAGTAAGCACAAAATAATGGAAAACACAGTTCCACAGTTCTTACAAAAATAATTAAAATAGGAGGCAAGGCAAGAACCAAACTAGAATTTACCGTCACACAGCAGAATAAATTTGGAGGTATCAAATGTGATCTGAGAGACACCCTCCTCCACTGCACTCACCTGCACGGGGATTTACATGTTAAGCTGAGGCAGACAAACAGCCTTGCCTCCTGTCTGAAGGTGGAAAGTGACAAATGGTAGGGTGAGGTGAAAATGGAAGTAGCAGACACATGCATCATTATTGTGTCCCAGTAAAAGGCACATGGGCTGGGTTTGTCAGATGAACGGTCATCTGGACAAAGGTCACCACTCTATAAAATAACAAAAGACTTTCAAACAAATTAACACATTTGCTATGAGAAATAAATTTTTTTGGTAGTTTTTAAAGAAGAAAGTCCTGGTTGTGAAAAATGCTGGACTAGATGACAAACAGTGGTTAAAAGCATGAATTTAAGTCTCTGCCTTCAAACTGTTTACAAACCACAATTAGTCACACAAGCAAACAATTTCTTTATACATGTGGTTTGTAAGCCTTCCCCTGGTTCAGGCATGAAAAATGATTCTTCAAAGTATCTGTAAAAGGGGTAAGTTCCCTATGGGTTGAAGAACAGAAGGCAAGAGAAAGACATGGAGGATGTGTGTTTTACGGAAAATGACACCTGAGAATTCACTAGGAGGGTCAACACTCTGTATCACCGTAATAACCTCACAGACCCTTATACTTGATATAAATGAGCAATAACAAGACAACATTCATTAGCTCAATCAGAAATATATTGAGCAAAAGCATTAAGAATGTGGCATCCAGGGAAAAGAGTAACACACATGCCTTGTCTTCAGGAATTTAAAGCTAACATGGAGATGTAAAGACACACTTGAGCACCAAGTGAAGGAGGAGGCAGAAAGAGCCTCAGGGTATGAGGATGTCTCTCTGTCCTTGGAACTGGGCACCTCATCAATCACTTGCTCTGATTCAACTATAAGAAACAACAGAAAGGCTTAATCATTTGTTGTGGTGAGGTTATCAGGAAAGGGATTACAGATAAGGCTGAGTAGGGGAGAAATGAAGGAAGACTATATATAGTATGAAGCAAATAGCTGAGTGAAACTTTGCATTCTGGTCAACTCTGTGGACAAAAATCCATCATTATGGGATTTAAAGGGTCAAAGAGATACGCCCATCCATCTGGATTTCCTGGACAGGGTTCTTCATGCTGGGCGTGAGAGGGAAATCTGTTTTCCTCCAAGAACATCAATCACAGGCTCTTGGTCTTGTCTCTCAGATAACTAACCTCTTGCTAAAATACTGATTTTCAAAAACTTCCCATTAAAATAAAAATTCACCTCATGGCTTCCAATTTTTTTCTTCAAATTTCTAATAGATAATCTAAATGCATCTCCTTTATAGACAACAGCTTAATATTTATACAAGATGCTCAGCAAATGTGGGATCTGTTCTCTCTGGCCCCAACCAGCACAACACTGTATTAGCAGTAATAACAAATCACTGTTATTCAGTGGTGGTATTAAATACATACCCTTTTGTCATGGTATTCTGCCAACTTCAAATATGACAACTACATTACTATATGCCAAAAACAATACTCTATGTTAATCTTTTAAATACTTTTCTGGATTATTTATAAGAATGGAAATTTTCTAAAGAATTTTCTAGTTTCTAATAAAGTTAATGTTAATGAAAACTATACTAACTCTTCTCCAATTATTTGTTTTAATGGTTGGGAGAAGTGCCATCTAAGATTCAGTAATATTTCTAGCTATTACTACAGTCTAGATTTTCTTCAGCACAGTGAAAAGAGAATGGCAATCTTGATGAGATCTAGGAATAAGGAATCCTGTAAATGTCTATACAAATAAAGACAGCAGAGAGGCACCTGGATGGCTCAGGGGTTTGATGGTCTGACTCTTGATTTCAGCTCAGGCCCTGATCGCAGTTGTGGATAGAGCCCTGCTTCAGGTTCAGTGCTGATAGTGCAGACCCTGCTTGGGATTCTCCCTCTGCTCCTCCAACCCCATCCCCCAAAATAAACAAACAAACAACAAAGCCAGTTGATTTTGGTGCAAATAAGAGAAATACCACTATGATAAAACAAAACAAAAACAAACCAACAAAAAACTACCAGAACCAAGAAGATAAAAATTACCTGATTTTTAAAAAAGGAAATAGAACATATTTTTTATTTTCTAACACTACAGGGGTCTAAGTGACCCCTAGAATAGTGAATTTTGAGACAGCTGTGACTCTTCACATGGGCAGCAGAAATCACATTACATAAGGAAAGGGAGGAAGTTGAGAAGTGGCACTAATCTGTCCTGTCTTAGTTCCAGGAGTTTTAACTCTAAAATTGTTCACTTATATAATAAAACTCAACAACACTATGTGATCTGAATTATTTTTATTAGATATTTTTAATAGGAAGAAAACTACACTATATTATGTGACAGAACACTGAATTAAGTTTACGGTTTTGACAGAACAAAAATATTTTAATTTAGACATTAACCTGTAAGACTTTCGTGATAAAGCCGCTCTAATAAAAATTATATGTCAAAAAATGACTTGAATAAGTGATCAGGGAACTGTTTAGTTCAATTAGAGTAAAGTTATAAAGGAAAAACTGAGTTGGCTGTGGATATGACTACCTGAATT
>PISW01010574.1:0-48537 GCA_004023785.1 Mungos mungo | reverse complement strand
GCTACAGCAGCAGGAGAGCACGCAGCCACGGGGGATTATAACCCAAAGGGCCCGACAGACCCCCTGGAGTCCGCGCTGATGTCTGCGAAGGACGGAACCACCACACAAACGCGGAGCAGAGGTAAATCTGGGCAGACCTCAGACGCCTCCCCCTCCAGGACCCGGGGCCTGACACACCCGCTGCCTCCGTGTGGGCGGGGCGTGGGGACTGCCGACAGGACGGCCCTGACCGCGGACAGGCCTGAGCAGGAGGCCTCAGCCGGGGTGGGGGGCTGGGGGGGGGCGGCCAGCGCAGCGCCCTGCTGTGCCCCCCCACAGGCCCAGAACCCTCCTGACCGATGTGCCGCCCGTTCTCCTCAAAACCGCCAAGGTCAGCACAATCCAGGCAGGGCTGAGAAACTGTGCTGGCCCGAGAACTGTAAACACGTCAGGGCGGCACAGAAGGATGTCAGTACAAACAGGGAGTCAGGATAAACTACAGACTTCCGTTACCCCCTCATGACTGCTAATTTCACGGGTCAAGTCGACCTGCCCCGGGCGCCCAGAGCACGCGCTCTCCTGGCGGGTCCCGGGGGGTTCTGGGCGCAGACCCCCACCCAGCGAGTGTGCACATAACCAGTCCACTGAGGCCCCGATGGGGGAGGCACGGACCCTCCCTTCGCCTCTGCCTCCCTTTCCAGACGGCTCGGGTCCTGTTCTGCTCTGGGACAGGGAGCTGCCCGCGGACAGACTGCCACCGCTGACTGTCCTGCTTGGCCCGCTGGTCTAAATGAGTCGCCCGATACGTGCACGCACACCCACACGTGCACGCACACGCACACGCACACGCACACACCTGTTCTGCAGGTGCGCTCCCCCCGCCCCACCAGCCGGGACTGGCACAGGGTCAGGGCACTGTGTGCTCCCAGGTGTGGCCGCCTGACGCTCCACACTGACATGAGACACTGACGCTCGTGGAAACTCGTGACGAGGGCTCATCGCGTTGCCTTCAGACTGTGCTGCAAACCTACAATCTTCTTCTTTTTTTTTTAAGTAGGCTTCATGCCCACGCAGAGCCCAGAGCGGGGCTCAATCTCACGACCCTGAGATCAAGAGTCACGTTCAACTAACTGAACCACTCAGGCGCCCCTAAAATCCTCTAAGGTAAGTTTACAAGAGAGAAGTTCCAAAAAAGTAACACACGGTTTGTTTGCGTCCGAGTGTGGACCCGAGGGCGATATGGAACCTCAGGTGGCGGTTATGTGAGTGCTGGAGTTACGTAAGACACTGAATTCCTTAATATTTTTTCTTGTTACTTTCTGTTATATAATAAAAAGCTATAAAGTAAAAAAAAAAAAAGGAGCGTCCTGGCAACAGTGTCTGGTGGCCAGATGAGCAGCCACATAATTTATCACAAAACCAGGACACGTCTGGGAGTGACAGGGAGGCCGTTGATCATTATGCCCGGTGGACAGGCACCAACCAGAGTGGTGCGGGGCACAGGGTCGCCACACATGGGCAGGGTCGCAGCTGTGCCCTCCCCAAATCCCTATGCGCACCTCGGTGTCCCTTCTCAACCACAGCGACCCTGAGAGCCCACGGTGGGAAGCACCTGGCACGGCGGGTGGGCGGGCCACCCCGGGTTTCCAGCTGCCAAAGAGCCACAGGGCCCCCAGTCCGGGCGTGACCCACTCACACATGTGAGGACGGGGGGCCCCCTCTTTGTGGCTTCCTTCCCATTTCCTTGTGCCCCGCTCTCCCGGTCACGTGCTAACTTTGCAAATCATCCTTGCTGCCCAAGGAGCTAAAATACAATTTCAGAGATCTCTTGATTTCTCTTGATTCTGGAAGAAAAGAGAAAACACAAGAACTGGGGACAAAACAAAGAGTCAGCACCCAGGACAGCGGCAGGGGTTCCCCTGGACGCAGGGTCCCCAGGCTGCCCGGGCTCCCTTCTTCACACGCAGGCGGCGCTCACTCCCGCTCCGTCTTCTATTTGTTTCGAAGACAGAACTGAGGCCCGAGTTTCTACACAGAGAACTGAGTTCAGCAAGTCTCCCAGGGATTCCCGGGGCTCGGTGCCAGGGGGTGCTGGGTCCTCCTGTCACACTGGCTCCAGCGTGGCCCCAGGCCCAGGTGGCCGTGAGGGCACGCGCGACCCAGGGGAGGCGCGCCTCCTCCCAAGGTGGCCGCGGTCGGACACACAGAGGGCTTCAGAGGGCTTCCAGCTCGTCCCTGCGCCCTCCCGGCCACCGCCATGGCGTGAGGCCACGCAAGCAGCCCCACGGAGAGGCCCACGCGGCGAGGGGCTGGCGAGGGAGCAGGGCCCCCGCCCCCTGAAGCTGCAGACGGGCCTCCAGAGCTCACAGATCCCGGGGGGCCCGGAAGAGCCGCCCCGACCCCCCAGCTCACAGAAATGGAGGTGACGTTATGTTCTAAGGCTTAAGTCTTGAGGTGATTTGCTAAGTAAGTCACAGAGAGCAGAAGTAGATAACACATAGCAGGCGACAGTGTGGACAGAGACCCCCAGGAGGTGACGAGTGGCCTCCAGGCCTCAGCCATTGCAGCTGAGAACAAGGCACCGCGTATGTGAGCAGGGGAGCCACCGCGGTGTCCTGGGGACGCGTCCGTCATGAGACGGGACCCTGGCCGTCATGAGACGGAAGAGAAACAGGTGTCGGTAAGTCACTAGGCGTTGGCGTAGCTCCTCACCTGAAACCAGGAACTGACAACGGCCCCACGGGCAAAGAGCGTCCAGCTTAAGAAACACGGTTCGGGGACCTGGCCCCGCCCCTGGGCTCTGGGTCCCATGTGGCCAGCAGGGCCCTGGGTGGGGGGAGGCAGAGGGGAGGGTCCTGGGGAGGAGAAGCAAGCAGCACAGCAGGCCCCTCCTCACCCCCACGCTGTCCCCGGCAAGAAAGAGCAAAAGTCACACTTGAAAAGGCCTGAATGTCTGTGCCAGGCCGGACTCGCTCACAAAGAAATCTCAAAGTCGTCTATTTCTTGCTTTTGCGCCCAGCACCGCCTCGCGCACGCGAAGACCGAGGAGTCATGGTGTGAATTCTGAGAGCAGAGGCCTTTCTAAAGTCAACTTCTAAAATCGCTGTGAGAAATCGAATGTACTCAGCTCCTATTTTTAATAAATCGGGGGCGATACCGACTCCTCCCACACCAGCTCCTGGATCTCGGAGCCTGGGGAACAGCCGGGATCTCGCAGGACCGCCGTGGGCCTGCAACGGGGCGGCCGGCATGCCGGGCCCCTCCACGGGCTCCCGGGTCACTGGCAGGAAGTGATGGGGGGGGTAGTGGAGGGCCCGCCGGCAGCTGAGCGGAGCCAGGCGGGGCCAGCCCCCAGCGGTCAGCTGCCTTGGTTTCTAAAATAATAGATTTTAGGTCAACGACAAAAACATTTTTTGATGAAGCAGGCATCCCAGATTTTAAAAATAACAATAATTTTATTAATTACAGCTTCTCCCAAATTGCCTCAAAATCTGATCACGAAAATCACTCAGCGTTTAGATCCAGCCGGTGTTTGGGAAAAGGAGCCCAGCCCGTCCTGTGGGGGCCCGGCCGGGTCACGCCCAAGAGGAACTCCGGGCAAAGAGGTGCCGACGGGCGGGAGGCATGTCCGTCCCGCCTCGGGGAGAGGGAGCGTGGGGACGCCTGGGCACGGAAGGGCTGGGACGCCCCCGGAGCCGTGTTTCTGTCTGCGGTCCTACACGGGCGGCAGAGCGGGGCAGGTGTGAGGAAGGTCGACGTGGACGGGAAGGAAAGTGACACCAGCCAGAGGGCCAGGCCTTCGGAGGTCAATGCCTCATTCGACTGAGCTTCCTGCGGACGGGGAACCCGGCATAGGCCCTCCAAATAAGAACCAACCAGCCCAAAAGAGGGCCAGAGGGGCTGCCTGGGCCCCCCAAGAGGGCAGACAGCCCCCCTCGGCCCCAGCGAGGCCCGTGGGCGTGGGGTTGGGCCTGTCATGCTCCCAGGGCACGTGCCCACAGTGCCCTCCAAGCAGTGGCGCTGGGACCAAGGACACGCACGTGGAAGTGGGGAGCACCGAGGAGCCTCAGCAACCCCTGCCCCCCCCCCAGGGCACACTCGCCCGCACGCCCGGGGAGGGGTCTGAGGAAAGAGGCCAAGCCCCCACTCACGGTCAAGGAAGACGGTGGAGACGTGCCGGGGACACTTGGTCACGTGTGCACCAGGCTGTGCCTGAGACGGACCGTGAAGAAATGAAAACACAACTGGAGGAGACACGGGCCGCCTCACAACCAGCGGCTTCACGTGAGAGCCGGCTTGTCCCCAGCGCCCCGGGGCTCTGCCCCCAACATCTGCACCTGCTAAGCCCTCCCTTGGAAGGTGTATCCGGGGACAGGCAGCTACGGCGTCGCCTCCGAGCCGGCTGGAAATGCAGACTCCTGGGCCCCCCCCCCCAGACCCGCTGAATCGGAACCTGCCTCTTCACAAGGTGCCCAAGGGGTTGGAGACCCTGCTCAGAAGGAGTGCCCCTCCACGGGCTTGCTGCCCTCGGACCATCGTCCTCGGAGACAAGCTGTGAACAGAAATTACCCCCTTGCGTTCTTACGTTACTTCTCAACTGGAAAGCCGGGTGGTTAAATTTTTAAAAGAAAATTGGCTTATTTATAGCACTTTAAAACACACAACCAGATGGATGGGCATGCAGAGCTGACGTGCCAGTGGTCCCAAGTCCAGTCTGAGACCGGCCTTGTCAGCCATGGGGGGAGAAACACGTCAAGCTCCATGGCTTCCCAGAGGCCCTCGAGGACGCCAGGGCTGACCCCCAGGACCCCGGGATGGACGTGCAGGGAGCTTTCCAAAGGGGGCCACATCCCCTCCTGCCTGAACCAAACACCCACCCACACCAAGGGCCTCTGCAAGTTTCCACCAGCTGGTAATGGGCCCCGGGGTCTGTACCCACAGGGCTTCTGGCCAACGAAGTCCCTGCCTGGGGGCAGGGGCTGTGAGCTGCCATTAGCCCAAGTCTGGGCCCCACGGGAGCCACCGCCCGCCCCTCCCCACCCCTTCCTCCCAGTCAGCAGGGAAGGAAAAACGCACTTCCCAAAACTCAAGTCCATGTCCCTACAAATAGACTCATAATAAACAGGGGCCCGACTGACCCCCGAAAGGACGGCCCCGTGAGACTCTGGGGCCACCGCGGGTGTGCCCCCCGCCGCTGCGCTCCTCGGCCCTGCAAGCCCCAGGCAGCATGGAGGAAAAGTGCGGCACGCACACCGTAAGGTAGTGGCAGCCCTTCTTTGCTGCTGACGTGACTGTCCGCCCAGAAAGCCCGAGCACAGCAATCGAAACCTCTGGAACCAGCAAGGGGCTCAGCAGAGTGCCCATTTCCAGGGTGAATAGTTTGAAAAGTAAAGTTTTGGGGCACCTGACTTCAGCTCACGATCTCATGGTTCATGAGTTTGAGCCCCGCGTTGGGCTCTGTGCTGACAGCTCAGAGCCTGGAGCCTGCTTTAGGTTCTGTGTCTCCCTCTCTCTCCGCCCCTCCCCTGCTTGTGCTCTGTCTCTCTCTTGCCCAAAAAATAAACATTAAGAAAATTTTGTTAAATAATAAAACAATTTTCCTTCCCTCCAGCACTAAGCAATGTGAAGAATAATGAGTGAGAAGATCCCGTTCACAGTTCAACAAAACCCCGCAGGGAACACACGGTAACGGGCGTTTATACTGAGCAGCGCCCTAAATGTGCCCCGGGGGGAGGCCTCTCGATGCTGTCAGATGCTGCTCCAGACGGACTGGAAGCTTCCATACAAAGCACTGGAAGGCAGTGCAGGTGCAGATTTACAAACTGGAGCGGACGGACGATAGGAACACAACACCAAGGCCATGGACCTGCCAGGAAGGGAGCTACTGACGCGTCTGACCACACAGAAATGAAACACATCCGCACACAGGAACCCCTAGCAACGCTGTAAGAGACGTGGCAAACGTGCCCGGGGGGCTCTTCAAGGGTCAGGCTTCATGCACGCCACGGTGAAAAGAAGCGGAGCAGCTACGGTCCCAGCGGGGAGCCCGGGCTCAGGCAGGTGCCAGAGATTTACCAGAGACAAATGCTCCAGAGATAAAGAGCAAAGAGATTACGAATCCCATCAGCAGGGGAACTCACAGCATTAAGACATCTTTTTTACCTTTCCGACTGTCAAAAATGTAAAAACATCACTAACAGCCAAAACTGGTGAGGATTTGGGGAAAGAAGGCTTTCGAGCCCGGCGAGAACAAGCCGTCGCTGGCCCCCCCCCCCCCCCCCCGCTGCTCCGTGGAAGTCTCTGCCCTCCTGGTCTCTCTCCCGGGCCCCTCCTGCCACTCGGTGTATTTATTCACATTCCCTTGTCCACGGCCGGCCTCCCCACGTCCCCCTCCGCCTGGTTACCCCGCACGCAGCAGCCACACCCATCGGGTCGCCGCCGTGGAAGACGCGCCCCGACAGCAGCCCGATCCCAGAGCGCCGTCGACGCCAGCGGCGCACACGTACCGAGACGCCTGGCGCGGACACGCCTTTGGCGTGTCGTTCCGGCGTGCGAAGCTGAAGACACAGAGATGCTCCGTGCTGAGCTGTTTGCGGTATTTACAGACACAGAGACGCCCCCATATCCTACGACAGGAAATTAAGTAAACATAGAGAATGTATCTACACGGAGGAAAGCCGAGAGGCAGGGACTCTGGGCCCTGACTACCCATCAAACCACCCGCAGGCCCTAAGGAGCTCGGTCCCGCCCCCCACCACCCAACCCTACAAACCCAACTTGAATCTTCGGGGGGCGGGGCCCGGCCATCCCGGTGTGTCAGGGCCCCGAGGTCTAGCTCACGGCCGTTACTGTGCTGTAGGTCTATCAGAGACTCGCAAGGTATCGCTAGGTAGGAAAGCCACAACACAACCATGTGGAACACGGTCCCATTTCCGTATCAAAGGGGCAAAGGGCGTCTCCCACGGCTGCACACGGGAGACCGTCGGGGGGGCCAGGCCGCAGAGGGCGTGCACCGTGTGCGGCCGTGGGCCTTCTAAACATACACGTGCCTCGGTTTTCCTGTTGAGGACAATTTCAGGAAAAACAAGAGAGCATACAAGTTTATTCATTTTAATGCTTTTATAATTACAAACAGCCAAAGTTTGTTTGTTTTTTAATCTGGAAAAGGGGCTTGAGTAGGTGCGGGTCTCCTGTCCCGGCATGCGGTCACCCCACCCGACAGACCCGGGCGAGGCGTGCCACGGCCTTCAAGGCCCCCTTATTCCCAGTTTTCTTGGTGGAAGCAAACCTTGGCAGTGACTCGTGACTCCCCGTTAGTAGCTGACACCGGGTTCGGGTGCTGGCGGAAAGCCGGGTGCCCCCGGTTATGCACCTGCTCGGCGGGAAGGAGCTGGAGCCCCACCCCCACCCTTGGCCCCCCTGCTCAGCAACTTGGGGGTGCCAGGACCGTGAGAGATGAGGGGGCCCCCGCAGGGCAGCCGCAGCTCCGGGGCAGAGGGCGGAAGAGAGGCAGGTCCCCTCGCAGGGCTCGGCTCCTGCCATCCACGGCCTCCAGAGGTCGGGCCGGGGTGCAGGGAGAGGGGCCCTGGCCCGGTGTGAGAGGCGCGCAGAGTTAGAACACGCGGCCGGCACCCTCCGTGTGAGCACAGGGCTCTCGGCTTCGCGGGACTGAAGGGGAGGAGGACACTTACGACCTTCTAGACCACAGGCACTCGTTTCGGCTGGGATTTACCTGGCACTCCGTTAAACCGCCCTCTTTTACTCTTTTATCCCCTTTCTCTGCGCACCAAACTGATATACTAATTGGGCGTTTTAGTCCAAAAAATTCATCCGAAGGTCTTCCGTTGCCATGGTAACTGTGCAGTCACAGTAAATGCCCGTCTCCAGCACAACACAGCCTCCTCTTCCAGCCGGCTCCGCGGTGGGGCTGGGAAGCCGTGGCACTGCTGTCTGGCGGGGGGGGCCGGGGGACAGCTGGGGTTCGGGGCCACGGCTCGCCTCCTCCCCCTCCCTCCTCCCCCTCCCTCCTCCTTCCCTACGTCTAAATAACCCCGCGCCCTCACGCCAACAGCTGTCCAACATTCTCTCCACAAATGTGCGCTGTGACTACTGAGCCGTGTGTGCCCCGTGACACGCCGATGTAGAACCGAGTGGCTGCCTGCCCAGACCCGGGCCTTGCCTCAACCTCCCCAAAGCCCAGATAAGACCTGATGGTGTGTTCACTTTAGGGACGTGGCCACCCCGGCACGTGCGGAGCAAGTAACTGACGGTCACGCGCCCTAAAGAGCAAGCACCTGGAGCCGGAGTGGGCGCCCGCCTCCCACACGCCCCCGGCCACGGGTCCGCGGCCGCCGCGCTCCAGGCAGATAGGAGGGGCGGGGGCTGCGCTCGAGACTTCTCGAGTCAGACTGCGCCTCATAAGCAGACCCTGTGCTCTCTTCGCCTTTTTAATGACCCTTGAAATCTGATACATAACACACTGTAAGCAAACAGAAAAATCCCACCTTACAAAGCTGAAGGCACAGCCCCTTGGCTCCTCCAACGTCTCTCCTGTCACAACCTCGGTCTCGGAGAGCACGGGGCTAAGGCCGGAGTGGCCGGCTCTCGGCTGACAGGCGGACCTCTGACACCCTGCCCACACATCTTCTCGCCTCACAGCCAGAGAAGCTACATGTAGACCTGCTCCCCCCGGGTCCCCAGTTCACTCCGGGCTGCTCTCTACTTTGAATATTTATGTTAAAAGCAAAAATGTATAACATACGAAACATTCACAGCAGTGAGCTCTGCTGCTCTGAAGTTCAGAACACATGTACCCGACGGGGCAGGTCCGCGGGCACCCGTGCCGGGCCCCTGGTGACCGTGGCCGGGCTCAGTGGGCCGCCCCCACCCCCGGGGCACCTACGGCAGCCTCCCCGCCACTCTCGGATCACTGCCCGCACACGGCCTGCACATTCACCACCACCAGCCTGAGGTCGGATTATTGTAACTTCCTATAATGCTTAAATTATTTATCAGAATAAATAGCTAGGGCTCTGGTGCTGAGCTGTGCTCTAAAATTGTAAAAGACCAATCATACCTCTGCAGGCTGCCTACAAATGAAAAATGCATATTTCAACTATTTTAAGAAAATGTCAAAAAACATCAAATGTGTCATCACTGTACCATTTAAATGATCTGCATGACATCTGTAAAAAAGAGCTGTCTGCTTGCATGTGAATTTATCACAGTGCCCCAGAGGCAGACCTTCCCTGCAGGTGCCAAGTCAAAGGTGGCCAATCTGTCACCTGCTTCCCTCTGGCGCCGCCTCCGCCAGGCCGCTCAAGAGATACCCTACGCGAGAGGGGACTCTCAGAGGCAGTCCCCAAGGGGCAGGTCTCTGCACAGGGACAAGCCATCTCCACCGCACACCCGCGGCAAAGACTGGGCCTGGGGCGGCCACGCCACAGCGGCGCCAGACAGAGCCCCCAGGGCCCAGGACCCCGTGCCACCTGTGGGGCCGGCATGTCCCTTCGCGAGCGGGGCACCCCGCAGGTGCACAGTAAACCAAGCCCGCACACCTCCCCTGAAAGGAAAATGGAAACACGCAGCCGTCGCCACAGTGCTGGCTAAACCCCGGGGCCACTCTGAACGCGGACCCTCACCCGGAAGGGCGGGTCCAAGCCTGTTCCGCCTGCCGCGCCGCCGCTGGACACGGACGACGCAGGTGGGAGCCCTGGGTGCGCGTGGGCACCGCAGGCGCCCTCCGCGAGTTTCCCCGGAAACCGAGACGACCCGGGACGCCTTCCCACCCGGGCGGCCGCGGTGTCTGGAGGCGAGGAAATGCCACCGCCGCGGCCGCCCCGCGAGAGCGCGCACGGCCCCCCTGCGGCGCGGGTCCCCACGCCGTCCCCGGGAGTGGCCCGGGGCCCCCGCCGCGCCGCCGCGCTCACCGTCCTCCCTGTCGTCAAACACCGGCCTCCTCGCCGTGGCCGCCGACATGGACGAGCCCATCCTCTTCTTCCACTTGCTCCACGGAAACAGGGGGCGCGGCTGCGCGCGGACATCGCCCGCGTCCCGGGCCCGGGGCTGGCCTGCGGCGGGCGGCGGCGGGGCCGGGGGCGCGTCGGGGCCGGCGGGGCGCGCGCGGCCGGGGGGCGGCGAGCCGGGGGGCGCCGCGGCGCCGCTGCCCCTGCGCTCCGCGCCGCTCCTCATCGCCGGGCCTGGGTGCGCGCCGCGGCCGCAGCCGGGGACATGGCCCGCCCGCCGGGCGGGGAGCAGGAGCGGCAGAGGGAGCGGCTGGCGGCGCTCGCCGTGCGCCCCGGCCTCGGCGCGGGCCGGTGCCGACTGCCAGCGCGCGGGGGCGGGGCCGGGGCGGGGCCGGCGGCTGGGGGCGGGGCCGGCGGGCGGGGCGGGGCGGAGACCGGGAGGGCGGGCGCGCCCCGCCGAGTGCCCAGCGACCACCTCGAGCGGGGCCCGGTCTGCCCGGACGCTGGGGCCGCAGCACCGACCAGAGGCGGGGACGAGAGCGGGGGACGGAAGGCCGCGATCCCCTCCGGGTCTCCCGAAAGGACGGGAACGGCCCCGCTCGGCAAGGCGGCGGGGACTCGGGTCTCCCCTTGGGCGTCCCCACACCCGCCACCTTCGTGAACAAAGCCGGCCACCCGATGTGGGGCGACCTTCAACTTCATCCTGCGGCTCTGCGCTTCGCGAGGCCGCGCGCGGGGCGGAGGCGGGACGGGGGTCAGGGCGTGCAGGCCGCCGCGCCCGGGGAGGGAGAGGGCGGGGCGGGCGCGGGGCCTGGTACTTCCGACGCTCGGCCCGCGGTCTGCGGGGAGCCTGGCTGCGAGCGCGCGCGCACTCAGGGACTCGTGCACCCGCGCTCTCGGGGTCTCCGAGGCAGGGTCCGCCTCCTCCTCCCAGTGAGGCCGACCCCACACCCATCTGGAGCGGGAGCCCCTGGGGCAGGTGCACTCCCAGGAACCGTGTGCCTGAGTTGCCCACACCCCCCTGCACCTGCTCGGTCCGACAAGGGCCTTGGCGCTGACCGCAGGGTTCTCCGCCGCCTTCGTGGCGTCTTTGGGGAGCGTGATGCGCGGCTTAACTCCGGTGAGCCTCCACCCCTGCTCCCAAGGCCAAGTGAGACGGCGGGAGTACAGCGTTGGGCACAGCGAACGCCCCAGAAGGCTTCATCCGTGTTACCCTGCTTCCTGCGCCTTAGACTTGGTCACTGACGAATCTTTCCTGTGATGGGTGGGCTTTTGCAAGCCTTATTTCCACCTGGTAGCCACGCCCAAAGCCCGGCTGGTCTTTCCTTCCCCGCGAGGTCCTGGAAGGGCCTCCGCCCCGCCCCCCTGCTTGCAGGTGAGTTTCCAGGCCGCGCAGGTGCAGATCTCCCTGCTGCTGCTCACCTGTCCCCGCACATCCTTCAGCCTACCTGGGCCCTGCCCTGTCCCGACCCTCGCACATCCTTCAGCCACCCTGGGCCCTGCCCTGTCCCGTCCCCCACACATCCTTCAGCCACCTCGGGCCCTGCCCTGTCCCGACCCCCGCACATCCTTCAGCCACCCCGGGCCCTGCCCTGTCTCGACCCCCCAGTCCCGAGTGTGTGCTCAGTCTTGGCCATCCCCACTCCGGTCTCCTTCCATGGTCGGCTGCACAAGTACCCCACCCCACCTTTGAAATTCAGTGTGGCCCCTGGACCTGCTTGACCAAGGAAATGGGGGCAGCGGTGACCTGTATAAATAACACAGGTGTGGGACTGGCCATCTGTCCCCTTGGCTAAGCCCCCATCACTGGGGACCACCTGCAGACCCGCCCCAGGCATGTAGGACATGTGTTATGCCATTGGGATGGGGGAGGGGAGTATTTTTACTCCCGCAGAAGCTAGGTTAGTCCCTCTGATTTTGTGCGCTGGTCTCTCGTTTGTCCAAATGAGCTGTGCTTCCCGAGGGCGATGCGCCTGACATCCAGCCAGTAATCGTCACATAACTGAAGTCCAGCACGGTCTCCAGTTTTCAGGTGTGCTTTGTCACCATCATGAGATGGTGTGGGCTGCTCGCCCCTTTGTACCCCCCCGTTCCTTATATGGAACCCCGAACTGCCCTGCTGGGAAGCAGATACCAGCACTGGCCCCAGGAGAAGGAAACAGAGGCTCAAACGGGATTCTGAGCCTGGGCTGCTCACTGATGTGGAGGGTCCATGGCTGGCCTCCTTCCTGGCAGCAGGTGGAAAGCAGGCCATGCCTGGCTGTGGGCCACCAGCATTGGCTCTGGTGGGACATGGGACCAAGTGGAGTGGAAGGCAGGAGTCTGGGGGATCAAGTGCTGGGAGAGTGGGCTGCCCGGGGACAGAACTGGTTCTAGAGGCCACATCCTTAGGATTTAGGCATCACCTTAATGCAGGCCGACATCATCTTGAGATCCGTAATTACACCCGCAAAGACCCTCTTTCCAAAGACGGCCCATTCATAGGTTCTGGGTGGAGATATCCATCAAAACTCCCACAGTCCGTCATTGGGTCTTCCAACATCTGTGTCTATCCCGTGTGCAGGACACCCCAAAACCTCAACACTGCGGCATGAACTCCAGGCCTAAAATGCCACCTAAGCATGATCAGCTCACAAGTCCCAAATGTCAGCATGTCACTCGGGTGCCGGTGAGACTCTGGGTGTCAGGACACACATATCCGTTCCAGACAGAGAGCCTGGAAGAAATAGGCGGAGCCACTCCCAAGTACAGTCAAAATCCAGCAGAGAAAATTCCATCCCGTTTCAAAGACCTGAGAAGAATCCTCCAGGGCTGGCACGCCGCCCTCAGAGCGCTTCTTCCTTTATCCTGATGGGCAGCACATACCTGCTGGACCCCCTATGGTCTGAGCCTCCCTTGCCGGCAGAAGTCTCCCCCACCCCGCCCCCCAGTGCGCAGAAGCTTAGCAGAGATGGTCCCTGGACAGGTGCCTCTCAAGCTGATGCCAGTTGTCTTCAGGACCCACCTTTTACACCCCCACGGCCCAAAGCCTGTGAAAGTCAGATGGTCGGAGGCCCCAGAGCACAGATGACCAAGCACAAAGTGCTCGGGGAAGAGAGAGCCTTCCTGCAACAGGAGGTGCAGACCCTCGGCCTCTGTGTCCCGGAGCAGCTGTCGAAGTGGATTGAAGAGCTGGCCCAGGAAGAAGGGGACCGGGCTCAGGGCGGCGTCCACGGCCTGGCTGCACACGGGACTTAGTGTCCTGGCCCGAGCACCCGCAGGCGGCGCTAGTCACCACCCGGGTTCGATGGGGGGGGGGGCGCTAGACACAGTGCAGGTGACAGGTGATGAGGCTGACCCCCTGGCCCCGCAGGCCGTCTGTGTGGTGCACGGGCCGCAGCAGGGGCCCCTTGGAGCGTCTTAGAAATACAGACTCTCAGGCCCCACCCCAAACTTGCTGAATCAGAATATGGATTTTAAAATACGCACGTTACCTGTGCGTGTCTCCACATCAGTGTGTGGAGGCATGGCCTAACGACGGAGGCTGGAGGCTCAGTGAGACAGGACGGGTGAAGAGGGTGAGCCCCAGCCCTGCCCTCCCTCCCTGGTGAGGACACCTCCCCACGCCCGTCATTCGCTAACACAGGACGAGGGCTCCTCCAGCCCTGACAGAGCACCACACGTCTGTCCTCTGAGGACGGGCCATGGCCATGGGGCTGCGGCAGTGGCCTTGGGCCCCCAGGTCATGACAAGTCATGGAGGGACCAGGGGTAGGGGCAGCCGGTAGCTGTAGGTGGGGAGGAGGCCGCCGCCATCAGCCCGGAGCAGGGATGCAGCCAGACATCTGACCCCCAGGGGTGGTGGCGCCGCGCACTTGACTGAGGACAGAGCCCCTGAAAAGCAGTGTGAGCACAGCTGGGCGGGCTCGGCCGGGTGGGGGAAGCCCAAGTGTGCCAGAGAGCGCGCAGGAAAAGGTGGCGGGATGTGTGAGGGGGTAGGCGATCTCAGATGAGAAACGGAAAGTCTAGGATCGGAAGATCCAGCATCTGAGGGCTAAATTGTGTTTGATAGTGTTAATAGTCTATTGGAAAAATTAGAAGAATCAGCAAACATACAGACAGGTCAATAGAAATGATCAATGATGAATGTAGTAAAATTGGAATAAAACAGCTTCTTATAAACTGGAAAATGGCAGCTGGCTTCTCAACAGGAGAAATGAAGCCAGAGGACAGGGGAGTAGTATCTCAACTTTGCTGAAAGGAAGAAACTCCAACATAGGTGTCTGTGTCAAAGGAGAATAGTTTTCAAAAATAAAGGCTAAAAAAGTCATTTTGAGAGAAACAAAAAATGTAGAGAATTTGTCACCAACAGACCAGCACCCTAAGAAATGGAAAAGGAAGTTGTTCAAGATAAATGGAAATTGTACTATTTGGAAACTTGAATCTACATAATGGAATGAAGAGTATCCAAAATGTCAAATAAGTAGGAAATAGAAGGGGTTTTTTTTCTTTTCATAAATGTTATATATTTCAAGTTGATTGGCAGGGCGCCTGGGCAGCTCAGTCGGTTGAGGGTCTGACTCCTGGTTTCGGCTCAGGTCATCTTGGGGTTCATGGGTTCTAGCCCTGTGTTTGGCTCCACACCGACAGCACACAGCCTGCTTGGGATTCTCCTCTTTCTCTCTCTGCCCTCCCCTGCTCCTGTGCGCCTTCTTTCTCTCTCTCTCTCTCTCTCTCTCTCAAAATAAGATAAACAGGGGCGCCTGGGTGGCTCAGTCAGTTAAGCTTCCCGCGTCTGGCTTCGGCTCAGGTCATGATCTCATGGTTCGTGGGTTCGAGCCCCGTGTCGGGCTCTGTGCTGACAGCTAGCTCAGAGCCTGGAGCCTGGTTCGGATTCTGTGTCTCCTTCTCTCTCTGATGCTCCCCTGCTTGTGCTGTCTCTCTCTGTCTCTCAAAAATAAATAAAAAACATTAAAAAAATAAACATTAAAAAATAAAATTGATTGGTACAGTCACTATAGAAAACACTATGTAGGTTCCTCAAAAAAATTGAAAAACAAAAATGAACATTGCAGTTGATCCAGTAATTCGACGACTGGGTATTTAGAGAAAATCAAAACACCAATTTGGAGAGATGCCTGCAGCCCCATATTCACTGCAGTGTTATCCACAGCAGCCCGACTGTGGAGGTGGCCCAGGTGTCCACCAATAGATGAATGGACGGGGCGCCTGGGGGGCTCAGTCAGCTAAGCGTCTGACTTCGGCTCAGGTCATGATCTCACGGTTCATGAGTTCGAGCCCCACATCAGGCTCTGTGCTGACAGCTCAGAGCCTGGCACCTGCTTCAGATTCTGTGTCTCCCTCTCTCTCTGCCCCTCCCCCGCTCATGCTCTGTCTCTCTCTGTCTCAAGAATAAATAAAACATTAAAAAATAGATGAATGGATAAAGAAGATGTGGGATATAGATCTATAGATATAGATGATATCGATAGATAAAAATATATAGATAATCAGTACAGGTATAGATAGACACACAGTAGAATATTCATCAGCCATAAAAAAAGGAACAGGGGCCCCTGGGTGCATCAGTCGGTTGAGCGTCCGACTTTGGCTCAGGTCACGATCTCAGTTTGTAAGTTTGAGCCCTGCATCGGGCACCCTGCTGTCAGCGCAGAGCCTGCTTCGGATCCTCTTCCCCCTCTCTCTCTGACCCTTCCTACTTCATGGACACCCATGCACGCACAGGCACTTTCTCTCAAAAATAAATAAACTTAAACAAAAGAATGAAATCTTGCCGTTCACAACAACATGGGCGGACCTAGAGGGGGTAAAGCTCAGTAAAGTCAGTCAGAGAAAGAAAAATACCCCCTGATTTCACCGATAAGTGGAATCTAAAAACCAGAACAAGTGAGCAAACACGACCAAAGCCCGTGGATACAGGAAACAGGCTGTTGGTTATCAGAGGGCGGGGCCGGGTGAAGGGGGTGAACGGGGACAAACGCCCAGTGATAGGATCAATAAGTCACGGGGACACCGTGTGCAGCACAGCAAGCGAAGTCAATAATCCTGTGATCACTTTGGTGACAGATGGAAACCGGACCGTCACAGGGATCAATCCAGCATGCATGAAGCATCACACCACGGAGATCCACGCACGACACTCAGTAAGACACTGTCGGTTACCTTCAGTCAAATGAGGCAACTGATTGTTCAGATCAAAAGCCATCATCACTGTGGACAGAGCCTGTGACGTGCGGAGGATGCCGCAGCAGCACAGATAAAGGAAGGCAAACGGATTATACTGGTGGGAGTTTCCCGTGTTGTATCGGAAGTGGTATAATCACAATAATTCAAGGAATTCTGATAAATTAAGGATGCCTATTATAATCCAGAAAAGTGATCACTTTTGAGTGTAGTATAGCTAAAAAAAAAGAGAGATAAAATTGAATACAAAAAATACTCAGTTAATCAGCAAGAATAACAAAGGAGATAAAAAGGGACAGAGGGAACCACACTCGCCCACATCAATGATTACAGTAACTGTAAATGGGCTAATAACTTCAATTAAAAGGTAGAGGCGGTCAGACCCACGGCAGCATACCAGCCACGGGGAAGTGTTAATTTGTTGAAGCAGTGAGTCTACACTGGGTGCTGCCACAGCAGAGGAGCCTCCTGGTCAAGCTTACCACAAACCACCGTCATTTTCCAAGACGCAGGCCCAGCAGGTGATTTCAACGGGGCCATGGAGGGAACGACAGCATCCTCCACGTCCTCAGTCCCTGCAGGGGGCGGGCGTGCTCTCAGGGCACTGCTCTCTGAGGGGCAGCTCCTGTGGCTCCCCCGCCTTCCTCCCACAGTGCGGGTCTGGGAGGCAATGTGTGGTTTCTGCCAGCTGCTGGGTGTGTCAATGCCAATTATGCCCCCTAAAACCAGGAACACCACCAGAGGGGGGGCACAAGCCCCCCACTCCACCTGGTGGGTCAGAGCGAGGTCCTGGGTCTCCTGGAATTACTGTCAGTTCAGAGCCGGTGTCCAGCAGTCCCCAAAGGTCTGATTATTTCCTTCCTCCCAGTGCTCAGTTACCCTGGTAGAACGCCATCAGTCCCTTCGGGGGACGGCAGTGTCCGAGTCCTGACCCAAGGGGGCCCTTCGGTTCAAGCGGCTCTGGGTCTGAAAACAGGCTCTAGTCTGGAAACTGTTGAGTGGCCATGGCTCCCTGTTTTTATGATTGAGGTTAGACTTTTGATCACTTGACCTAGAACTTCCCGCTAACACAGGCTCCCTGTCTGCCGCACCCGCGGGCACATCACGACGAAGCCGGCGACGCCACAGGTCTGCTCAAGTCAGAGTGCCCTCCACGGCCACCGGCTTGTGGTGGTCGCGCCCCCGTCATCACCGCTGGGGAAGAGTTCAGTTCGCCTGGGCGTACGTCACGTTGGGTGGAATTAGGGTCTCGTCACGTCTCTGTCTGGAGACCAAGTGTAGTTTAAAGAGGCGTGTGGGGCGTCATGTCGGCAAGGGGTTGACCGGTGATGGTTGATTTTACGTGTCAACCTGCCTGGGCGTGGGAGCCCAGAGAGCTCGCGAAACGTTATTTCCTGGCGTGGCTGTGGAAGAGACTGGATAAGGCAGACTGTGCTCCGGGACGCGGGTGGGCAGCGCCTAATCTGCTGGGGGTCTGGACTCCCTTCTGGAGCTCTGCTGTCCTCAGACACCGGACCGAGCGCCGGCTCCCAGGCCTCCGGACTCTGGGACGCACACCAGCTGCCCGCCCCGCCCCGCCCCGTGGCCCCTGCCCTGGTTTTCGGCGTTGGGCCCTCAGACCGGGAGGTACCTCTCAGCGACCCCCCGCCCCCCGGCTCTCTGGCTTCAGACGGCAGATCCGGGGATTTCTGAACCTCCATAACCGTATGACCCAATTTCGGTAATGAAGCCCCTGATGTGTGTCTACATATCCGATTGGTTCCGTTTTTCTAGAAACTCCTGACTCATACAACAGCCCAACAAGCAGTCAGGCCCCGGCGGTGGTTGATTTAAATCCTCCTCTGTCTAATCGATAGAGCAGGTACACAAACATGCGGAATTACTGCGGGGGCACAAGTCTGGGCAACGCCGTCACCGAGCTTGCCCTACCCGACCTCCGGAGAACGTCGGAAAGTCGTCGGCGTATCGCACGCCATTTTCAAGAGTGCAAGGGCTGTTCATGGAGATAAGCCATATCCTGGGACCAAAAAACAAAACAAAACAGAACACAAATGTTTCAGTAAATTTCAAGGGTTTGAAATCATGGAGAATATGTTGTCTGAACACAATATATTAAAAAAGACACCAAGGAGAACAGATGTCCAAAAAGACTACATGCGTTTGGAAATTAAACAACAAGCCGCCACGCGGGGCTGAGGCGGGACTGAAAACGGAGGAGCATGAACACCAGCACGACACACCGTGCGGGCCCCGGCTATTTTTAACTGCTTATATGAAATAAGTAAGTTTAAAATCAATGATCTAAGTTCTACCTTAAGAAGCTAAAAAAGGACGAGTAATTTAAATTCAGTGTGAGTGGAAGGAAAAGACAGGAGAGCAGAAATCTACGAAACAGAACATGACAAATGACAGAAAAAAATCAATAAACAAATCATTGTTACTTTGAAAACAACCAATAAAATTCATAAAACCCCAGTATTACGGAATAAAAAAAGAGCAAAAAAATTGCCAAATCAGAAAAGGCAAAGGGCCTATCACTCCAGAGCCTAAGGAGGTTAAAAGAATAATCAGGGGGGCACCTGGGTGGGTCAGTCAGTTAAATGTCGGACTTCAACTCAGGTCATGATCTCACGGTTCACGGGTTCGAGCTCCGTGTCGGGCTCTGTGCTGACAGCTCAGAGCCTGGAGCTGCTTCGGATTCTGTGTCTCCCCCTCTTTCTGTCCCTCCCCCACTCGCACTCTGTCTGTCTCTGTCTCTCAAATATGAATACATCTTAAAAATAATGTTGAAATAAATAAATGAGAGAATAATCAGGGAATATCGTGTTGTAAATTCACAACTCAAATAAAATGGAGACGCCCTTTTAAAAATGCAATTTCTCAAGGCTGATAGAACAGGGAACATGAGTAGGCCGTACGTGTGCACAGAATTGAATCTATATGTGAAAATATTCCCCCAACAAGATGCGTATTTGCTGACACAATGAATACCCCCCAGAACCGCTGAGCCCTGACACGGACCCTGACTCGGAGCGGACCCGAGGCCTCCGTGGGAGCTGACGCCACCCCAGCTCTGCCAGAAAACACGGGGATCCTGCCTGACTCCGGTGGACAGAGGGCTGCCAGATGCGACACCAAGGTCCCGAGCTGCTAAGAAATCCTTAAGTCTGTCTTCACGAAACTGGAAGACTTCTGCTCGGAGGCTCCGGGTGGACAGAAGGAGGAGGCACAGGCTGGGGCGGTGACGCTACTTTATCCTTCCCGCAAAGGACATGTGCGCTGACCGTGTAAGGACTCCCGTGATTCGTTAGGAGGAAACAAGCAACCCAGTGAAAAGCTGGACCGAAGAACAGACACCTGGCCGTCGCACACGAAATGCGAGTGCACGCACGGAAACGCGTTCCTCGTCAGGCCGCCGCCGATCCCAGCCGCGCCCCGAGCCTCGTGTTCACTGAGTGGACAGGGTGACAGCCACACTCACCACTGCGGGGGGAGTTTTCCCTGTGCCTGCTCAGACCCGGTTGCTGGGGCGTATGAACTAACCTGACGGCAGACAGATTAACAGGAGAAAACGTGTATTCTCCGCGCACAAGGGAGGCGTCACAGAAAAGACAAGAAAAGCTCAAGAAGCTATTCGACCTGCGGGTTTACATACCGTGTGAACAGGGGCAGTAAATCGTAGAGAAGCGACAGGAGAAAGGAAAAGTGCTCTGGGTTTCTGGGGACGGTCAATTGGGGGAAGAAAACTCCGTGGGTGAAGGTACTGGAAGATAAGGCCGTTTAGGGAGGGTTGTGTCACAGACGGAGGCGGCCCCATCCCAGAGCTGAGAGCGGCCCGCTCCCCGGCGCGGGAGGGCGCCTTCCCGGAGGGGCACCTGCGCCCCACTTGGTGCTGGGGGCGCTGACGACCCCACCTCAGGGTGGCTCTTCTGACCCTCTTCCGATACCTTGTTTCAAGGATGTAGCAGAACTGGACCCCCAAACTCTGCCGATAGAAACGGGCAGGGGCGCGGCCACCGCGAGGAGAGTTAAATCCTTAAGGATTCAAGCGTGAGCTCACCACAGGACCCAGCAAGTCCCTGCCCCCCGGGAGTCTACCCCAGAAAAATACAACACGCAGCCAGCAACGCAAATACGTGCACACTAGTAGTCATCACAGCACTATTCTTTTCTAAAGTTTTTTAAATTATTTATTATGTTGAGAGAGTGTGCACACACACAAGTAGGGGAGGGGCAGGGAGAGAGGGAGGGAGAGCGCACCCCTGCACTGACAGTGCAGAGCCCAATGTGGGGCAGGAACCCACAAATCACGAGATCCTGACCTGATCCGAAGTCAGATGCTTAACCGACTGGGCCGCCCAGGGGCCCCGTAACAGCATGATTCCTAATGTCCCCAGACTGTAAACAGTCCAAATGTCTACAAGCGGGCAGCAGATCAAGAGCAGTTGCGTGCGGCGGGACCCTCCTCGGCAGCGGAGGGGGGCGGGACACTGCTCCCCGCTCCCCGACAAGGCGCGGTCGGGCCTCAGCGTCAGGACACGACAGGAGAAGCAGATGAAAAGCAATGTGTCCCATGATGGAATGTCCAGAAAGGGCAAATCCGCAGGGGCCGAAGGCACATCAGTGCTTTCCTGAGGCTGGAGGTGGAAGCGGGGTTGTGGGAAATCTCTTCGGAAGAGAGCGCACTCAGGGGGGCGGCAGAGAGAGAGAGAGAGAGTGAGAGAGCGAGCCCCAAGCAGAGTCCGCACGGTCAGCGCAGAGCCCGACGTGGGGCTCGAACTCACGAACCATGAGATCATGATCTGAGCTGAAATCAAGCGTTGGAGGCTGCGCTGACTGAGCCCCCCAGGCGCCCCAATCTGACATTTTCCGTTTCCGCTTCTGAAAAATCTCCTTAAGCTTTGTGTTGGCAGTACAGGGCCTGCTGGGAGCCTCTCTCTCTGCCCCTCCCCCGCACCCTCTTTCTCAAAATAAATAAACTTTTTAAAAAAGTCTCCTTTAAAAAGTTCCCTCGCGCTGAATTAGATCGGTCCAGTTTACTCTGAACCACTGGACCGTTGACCACGTGAAGGGAGCACCACGGAGCAGGTGCCGTGCTGCTCTCTCCACGTGGCCTCCCTCACCCCTGCCTGGCCGCTGGGGTCCGTCCGCGGCTCACACAAATCTGACGCCGGACCACGCGGAAGCCTGGCGAGCCATCAGTCCCAGCTCGTGCAGCGTCCGAGCCGGGCCGGGGTGCGGCAGGCGGACGCGGGTCTCCTGGAAGGCAGAGCCCGAGTGCCCCGCGCCCCAGCACACGGGCTTGTCCAGAGGGGGGGCGTTGCTGCCTCATCCCCGCATCCCGGCTGCCCACCCACAAAGCCGCGTCCACATCTTGTTTCCTGGGCGCACGAGGGGGTCAGAGACCTTCACGTCTGACCGTTGCAGCTCTTCTGGGGGGACGTCCCTCCGTAGCACGTGGAAGAGGGGCCCACGCCTCCCTCTGTGCCCAGAGCCAGTCACCTCTGCCGGCTGGACCTCGGAGGGCCAGGCGGGTCTCTGTCCCCACGCAGCCATGCCTCTCGGGGTCACCCAGCACCGCCTTCAAGTAAAACTGCCCAGGTGGTTGTTGAGGATGCGCCCCACACAGGGAGGAGAGGTCTGGGGATCTGCCCCCCACTGCTGGTGCAGTTCTGGGCAAACACCCCTGAAATCTTCAGGGAAAAGTCCCAATGCTCTGCATTGTCCTCAGTCCTTGCTTCAAAAGAGGCGATAAAATAAAGGAAAGTTTTGGGGAGTCTGGGTGACTCAATTCTGTATCTCCCTCCCTCTCTGACCCTCTCCAGTTCACGCTGTCTCTCTCTCTCAAAAATAAATAAAACATTTAAAAATTAAAAAAAAAAAATAAAGGTAGGGCGCCTGGGTGGCTCAGTTGGTTAGGCCTCCAAATTTGGCTCAGGTCATGATCTCACAGTTCATGGGTTCGAGCCCCGCGTCAGGCTCTGTGCTAACAGCTAGCTCAGAGCCTGGAACCTGCTTCGGATTCTGTGTCTCCCTCTCTCTCTGCCCCTCCCCCTCTCATGCTCTGTCTCTCTCTGTATCAAAAATAAATAAAAAATTTAAAAAAATTTTTTAAATAAATAAAGGAAAGTTTCATCTTTTCCTGCGTGGGGGCCCTGCTCCTGGGCCCAGGGAAGCTGCGCCCCAACATCCGCGGGGCCGGGAGGACTCGGCAAACCTTGGAACACCAGGTGCACTTCCACCCGGCACACCTGTCCCTCTGCAACCTTAAACACTTCAGCAGAAAGGAGCATTCCAAACATACGGGTCAGAAAAAGAGAAAACCTCCCTGGTCCCCACAGGTTAACGTCCCACGGCCTTGCACACGTGAGAGACGGGAGACAAAGTCCGTGACCCTCCGGACGGTCCTTGGTCGTGAGGATTTGTCATTGGTTTGTGGAACACACAGGACCCTGTCCCGGGGCGGGCCCTCCGCGTGAAGGCCGCGGGTCCGGCAGCTGCGCTAACTCGGCTTCAATAAGACGCGCTTCCTTTCTCTTTAACATTTTATTTCTTGAAAACAATTTTAATGTCTTTATTTTATTTTGAGAGAGAGCCAGAGAGCGAGTGGGGGGGGTGCAGAGACAGAGGGAGACACAGAATGAGAAGCAGGCTCCAGGCTCTAGGCGGTCAGCACAGAGCCGGACGCGGGGCTCGAACCCACGAACCGTGAGATCATGGCCTGGGCTGAAGCCGGTGCTTCACTGACTGAGTCCCCCAGGAGCCCCTCTCTTTAACATTTTAAAAAGGTTTGCTCACTTGCTTCAACACCAGATTGTTGGTGCCCTGGTGGCCGCCCCTGGGTTTGAAGCAGATGAAGGCTCTGCCGAAGAAATCCGCCCTCTTCGTGGGGCGCCTGGGTGACTCAGCCAGCTGAGTGTCCGACTGTTCTGGTGATCTCACAGACCGTGGGCTTGAACCCGAGTCGGGCTCTGCTGACAGCTCAGAGCTTGGCGCCTGCTTCGGATTCTGTGTCTCCCTCGGTCTCTGCCCCTCCCCTGCTCACACTCTGTTTCCTTCTCTCTCTCTCTGTGTTTCTCTCTCAAAAATAAATAAACATTTAAATAATTTAAAGGAAAGAAAGAAAGAAATCAGGCTTCCTCAGGCCTGACTGGGAAAGCTCCGCGGGCTGGTCAGGGAAAAGCCAGCAGGGGGCACCGGCACGAGCTGGCACCAGCTGTTTGCCACCGTCCCCTCCCCGGGAGAGGCCGCCGGTCGTGCTGCCCAGGTCAGGGCGGTGGGTCGGCTTCTGCGGGCCCCGTGGGCACCCCCGGGCCGTGCAGCCGACACTGGTGGGCAGGGGCCAGGCCCTGTGGCCCAGAGGCCGGGTCAGTGTGGGCACCCAGCTCGGGTCTGGCCCAGGACCAGGTGCCGGCTGAGGACGGGGGCAGGGCCGTGGTGGCGCTGTCCAGCCTGGGGCGGGCTGGGGGGGCCTCGGGCTCTGTGACATCAGACCCGGGCCAGGGGCTGGCGTCGGCGCGGTTAGCGGCTGAGTCCTCCTCAGAGTGAGCTTGCTGCTTCTGGCCTTCCAGAAAGGCCCCCGAGGAGAAATCACTTCTGTTTTAGTCTCGCTGTGGGAGGGGATCCCCACCTTTTCTTGCCCCCCCTTAGATGCTCCTGGAAGGAGGGGCCAGTCCGGAGCCAGGCGTGACTCCAGGCCGTCCATTCCCCGGGGGTGTGTCCAGCCCATGGCCGCCACCCCGAGCCTCAGTCTCTCCCGAGTGGAATCAGGTAAGGGCCCCCACCCAGCATCACGGAGACGAGCACCCGAGGTTTGCCGGCCCGCCGGGCACCGCGCTGCCGTCTTACCACAAGCCGCACTCAGACCTCACGGCCAACCTACAGCACCGGTCCTGCCCCGCCCATTTCACAGGTGAGTGACGGGTCAGAAGGCCCACCCAGGCCCGGGCAGGAGCAGGGATGTGTCAGGACCCCCTGCCCCACAGCAGACTGTTTGCTCTGGGACACGTGACACATGGAACATGGGAGAGTTCTGAAGTGCGAGCATGAACCCCCGGGGTCCGACCCCCCCCCACCAGCACCCACCCACCCACTTCCTGAAGCTGTGAGCACAGAGCCCATGGAAGGGGCGGCTGAAACACCAGAGGCCCGGTTCTGGAGGCCGGAGGCCCAGGGTCAGGTGTCCATGGGGCCGGTTCCTCCCAAGGCCTCGCCCCGAAGTCCTCCGTGCGTGGACGTCTGTCCCTCCCCATGTGCCCACAGGGTCGTCCCCGTGCATGTCTGTGTCTTCCTGTCCTCTCACGGGGACGCCCGTCAGAGGGGTCAGGGCCACCCCCCCCAGTGCCTGGGCCAGGACTTCAACACGTGAATCTCGGGGAGACACAATTCAGCCCCTCCCGCACCCCACGTGCACCCCGTCCCCTGCCTGGCCAGCCTGGGTCCTGGGCCAGCGGGGCCCGTGACGTCTCCTCGCACCTGTCATGTAGTGTGGCCCCTGGGGGACACGCCCGCGCGGGGTGAGACCCCGGAAGCTGGCTTTCTTCCGCCACAAACGATCAGGACAAGGAGCAGCTGCTCACTTCCCGGCTCTCGCTCGCCCCGGACCCGGGCTCCCCCCCCCCCAGGCTCTGCTGACACGGGGCGTCTCCCACGAGCGTCTCTGCCCACGTTTCCAGTGTGTTTTTCTTCCCTGAAGCGTCGGCAGACGGTGGGGGGTCCGCACACGGGAACAGCCCCACCCGGGGGGCAGGTGCGTTCCCGGAGGCTCCGGACGGACAGACGCACGCCCGGCGGAGGCGGGACCGGGGCCACGACCGGGTGCTCCGCCCCCTGTCCCCCGGCCCGGACGCTCTCTCGCTGGGGGCAAAGCTGCTTCCCTGACAGCCGCTCACAGCGAGCCCTTCTTACATCTTCACTGGCCGTTTGGTTTTCCTCGACTGTGACTCATTGACTCATACATTGTGCCTATTAATCTAAAAGAAACTATAGTTTTTATTCTTTTAATGTTTATTTTATTTTTGAGAAAGAGACAGAGTTAGAGCAGGGGAGGGTCAGAGAGAGAGAGAGAGAGAGACACAGAATCTGAGGCAGGTTCCAGGCTCCGAGCAGTCAGCACAGAGCCCGACACGGGGCTCGAACCCACAAACCGTGAGATCATGACCTGAGCGAAGCCGGTACTTAACTGAGCCAAGCAGGCGCCCCTATGGTTTTTATCTTTTTAACTGAATTATAAGAGTTCTTTATGTATCTGCATATTAATCTATAGGAATAGGCATTGCCGGTATCTTCTCTCGCTTTTGGCTCAGTTTTGATTTTCCTTAGGTGTCGTTTTGACAAGCAAGTGTACCTTCAATGGAGTGCATTTATCAACATTTGTTTCCGTGCCTAGTGCTTCTATGTCTCATTTAAGAAACCCTTTCTCAGCCTAAGAACAAAGCAAAATCCCCTGCGTTTTCTTCTAGGAACGTGCGTGGAACGCACTCTCAGACTGACCGTAGCGAGCATCCGCAGAACCGCGCGGGTCCCGGGGGACAGCGCGGGAGGGGTTTGCAAGGCGTGCCCGCGGTGTAGCCACCAGCCAGCACAGGGAACAGAACATTCCAGCATCCGAGGAGCCCCGGGAGCTCGGAGCCCTTCCCGGGACACAGCACCCCGGCAGGGAGGGGGGTACCGGGGAAGCCCTAGCCTTCACCGGCTGCAGAGCCAGCGGCGGCCCCCTCTCGTCTCTCCGGCCCCCACACGCTCACGTGGCACGGCCCTGCTCCGGCTGGCCCGGCGGCCGGCCACCTCGTGCGTCCCTGTCCTGAGCACACGCCGTCGATTATGGGCTTTCAAAGAGCATTCCATGACCCCGAAAACGTCCTCCTGTGGTTCAGTGTCTGTGAGACTCAGAGCCTTGCGGGCCCGTGCCCAGCATGGAGGGGCCCACGGGCTGCCCTGAAGCCTGACCACCTTCCTTCCCTGCTTCCTGTCCTTCCTGAAATAAGTCACTTCTTCAGCTGCTTGGTTTTCGTTGAACCTCTTGGGACTTCTTCCTGCCCCTCGCAACAGCCTGGAGATGACAGGGATCTGCCAGCCCAGCTGGGGACCGCAGGGACGTCCCTCCCTGCACCCCTCCTTCCGCAGGCTGTGCTGCCCTGTGTTGGCATCCTGGACGCGCCCCGTGTCCCCAGATCGTCTGGGTGGACCCCGGTATGGCGGACGACACCCTGTGTCTTGGGTCTACACCGCCGGCTCCTGTTCCAGGGGACACGTGGAATCCCTCCCCCTGCCGTCCCTCAGCGCTGCCTGCGGGGGCGGGAACCTGTCTTCTGTGTCCCACGTCTTCCCCCTCGGGTGACCTCTGTTTGGGGGAGCAATTGTGGCAGCCCCCTGCATGTCTGAAAATGCCGCCGGGTCCATCCTTGAACTTGATACGGGAGCGGAGGTGGGAACACGTGGCCGGAATGTTGAGGACGGCCGAGTACTGGCTCCTGTGCCGTCGAGAAAAGCAAAGGCCCTGGATCCCTCTGAGCTGAGGCGCTGCGGCCGCTACCCGCTGGGTCTTCGTGGGTTTTTCTCTGTGACAGCCGTGCTCTCAAACGTCACGATGCGCCTCGCGGAGGGTCCCTGTCCCTTCCGGGTGCCCCCCGCCCCCCCTGCCCCCCGTGGGGCCCTCTGTTCGAGAAGCATGTGCTTCAGCTCTGGAAACATTTTAAAATTACTTCATAGACGATCGTTTCTCTTCTCTCTTTCTTCTTCGGACTGTGAAACCCTTGCATTGGTCCTGTGATTTTCATACGTGTTCTCTCTTATTTTCCATCTTTTTGTTTTTGCCCCAGTTTCTGGGCGATTATCCGAAATCCATCATCAGACCGGAGCGCCTTGAGCTCACCTGTTGGCACTGGTGCCAGGGGACTGTCGGGGGGCCGTCCGTGGCCTCTTCTCACCAGACGGAGGGGCTCCCCCGTCCTCCCCCCGGCCCTGCCCCAAGCTCCTGCTGCCCAGTGCCCCCCGGAGGGGCGGGGGAGTGGCCGCCGCTGCCCTGCTGCTCTGTAAGGGCGGTACTCGGCTCCGCCGTTCCTTCGGGACAGGGTCAGAGGCCCCCACGGGACCTTGTCGCTGTGACAGTCCTCACTCCACAGGCCAAGAAGCTAAGGGGGCTTTTAAAATGCACCTGGAACTGTTCCGCTCAGGCGCCGTGAGACAGGCAGGCACAGGGGCAGCTGTCGTGAAGGGAGAAATACCGGCAGCGTGTGGTTCCTGAGACGCTGGGGGAAGGCCGGCCACGCAGGCCACGCAGGGAGCCCCGAGGATGGCAGGGGCAGAGTGGACGGCAGCCCGCGCGGCGGTTCCCAGGGAAGTGACTCAGAGCCCCCTGTCTCAGGGGCATCTCGGCGGAATCTGCTTCATCCCCAGAGAGAAAGAGGGAGAGGGGCGACCGGGACTCGGAAGATGGGGGGGGTGGGGGCAGGGACTAGGACTGCCCCCCGGGGGGCTGAACCCTGGTCCCCAGCCACGTGGAAAGTGCTGCTGTTCTCACCAGGGCTTTGCGTGAGGACCTTGCAGACACCTGGGTTGTAAGAGTGGGTGGATGCAGGGTAGGAGAGGGAGGGCAGGGGCAGAGGGCCATGTGGAGCCAGCCTCCCTCCCCGCCGTGCCCTGCCCCCTCAAGAGCCTGAGCTCACAGGAGCCGGGTGTAGGGTGACTGGTGCCCACAGACCATGGGGCTGGCATGGGCCGTCTATGGGGCTCAACGGTTTGTCCCCAAATATCAAGGGCAAGCTCACCCCCCAGGCTGACCTGGAACATTCTGAGGAGTTGTCCCACGCTCCCCCGAGATGCCAGAGAGCCAGCGTTCCCGTGTGGCTCTCCCCTTCCTGGGGCAGCCGCCCACGCCCCGTGCGTCCTGAGGGGGCCGCACACGTGGAAACTGAGGCCGTCTTCCTTCTGCGGCCTCATTTCCTTCCGAGGAAAGCTGTGCCCCAACCGCTGCCCCTCGGAGCGCGGGCACGGCCGGCATCGGCCGCTCAGGGCCGTTTGAACGTCTTCCAGAAAACAACTTCCCGCCACTCTGAAATCTGTGAAGCTTACCTAGAAGTGCTTATTCTCTTTTTCAAACTTTCTAGAAAGTAGATTTCAAGTTTTAAAAATATTTCCTTTTGCTTTTCTTTTGAGACAGAAATAAGTTAGTTACTGGGAATCTACCAAACCTAACTTCCAGCCCCTCATACCGAGGAATTGAACACGGAAAACGAAAAGACAACAAAACCTTCTAACTGTCCTTCAAGCGTAAACCGTTTCCTTCCTCTGGGCAGGCAGGGCCCTCGGTTGGCGCTCAGAGACCCTGCCACCATTCCCTCCACCCATGGTCATGTTTGGCGGCAGAGGCCTGTGTGACCTGCAGCCCCCCGGGTGACAAGCGTCACCTCCCTGCCTCAATATGGCCCCACCTGGAACCTTCCCTGGAGGCCACCGAGCCT
Source organism: Mungos mungo (assembly GCA_004023785.1). NCBI lineage: Eukaryota > Metazoa > Chordata > Mammalia > Carnivora > Herpestidae > Mungos > Mungos mungo. The sequence continues at coordinate 19,950 of PISW01010574.1, read as the reverse complement.
TCCCGCCATGAACATCGGACGTGTCCTCGCCCGGAACAAGGAACTGACGCAAAAAACTACCTTGTATGGACGCGCCAGTGCTCCATGCCCCTCCCCCAGCCAACCTCTTAAATAGGCACCTCCCCACCCTGGGGGGTGACTTCCCTGGCCCCGCTCTGTCTGGACCAAGGAACCCCGCCTGAGAGCGCCCCCAACAAAGGCCTTTTACATCTATTTCTGGCCTCGGTTTTCTGCATCGTCTCTGCGGCCTCACAGGCCACGACAGAGAGTTTTCAAAAGAAAGCATTAAAACCTGTAACCCTTCCACAGGCCCAAGGCGGAAGGAAGACACAAAACAGGGTGCAGGATGGGGGCCTTGGGCCTGCAGGGCTCTGGATGCAGAAACAGGCCAGTGGCTGGGATGCTGCCCCTGAGGGGCGAAGGGTCTGGAACCGCCCAGCGGGAGTGGGGAACAGCCAAGAGCATCTCCATAGGTTGGAGCTGGGGCAGCCTCCCGCCTCTGTGACAGGGGGCTGGGAAGGAAAACCACCTGCAGCAATGACCCGAGGAGCCCCGAGAGGACGGACCGGACACTCCTGCACTTGTCGGGGGAGGGCGGGCTGCGCGAGGTCCCCGGGCACGCAGGGGAACGCGCGTCAGCGCCGCAGAGCCCAAGAGGCTGTACGGAGGCAGCTGCGGGACCGAGAAACACAGACGGCGAGCGGCGCGCGGGCCACAGGCGCCTTGCTTCCCGCGAGCCCGCAAGCCTCAGCTCCGAGCACGTGACTCGGAGAAAAAGAGAAAAGATCAGCCATCCGCAGATGAGTTCGCCCCGGATGAAATGAGAACAATACCGCAGCCTAAAAATTTAAATAATAGAGCAGATGTTGAGATAACCATGCTTGGGATTCCCACGTTGGATCAAGACAGAACCTCCACAAAAACAAGAGATTATAGAACAAGAACTGGGGAAAATGAAACGAGAACAAAAATAACAAAGAAAACTGGAAATGAGACAGGAAGTCATTTGAGAAAGCCCCTCAGTACCCGATACAAACGCTGAGTGGGCACCAGTGGGGGCGGATTTCCGGACGAGGGCGCAGGTAAAAATTAGGAAGAGCAGTTTTGAGATGTGGAGAGCAGACTGGGTCGTTTCAATCCGCCCCTCACAGGAGACCCAGAGGAAGAGAACGCGGCCAGCGTGCAGGCCACCGGCTGTTTGTGTGACAGAGTGACTGGAGTGTCCAGGACCGCAGACAGGAGATCGCAGACAGAGAGAACACGTCACGTGCCAACAGGGTCCCTGAACATCAATCCACACTTAACCGTGACCGCCGTGAAATGTCAGGACACCAAGGACACATGAAGAAAGGGCAGATTTCCTTCCGAGAAACGGCAGTTCATGGACGGCATCCTTCTGGTTAGCAGCGAGAGCTTCCAAAGAGTGGTGTCGCTAAAATTCTGATACGAAATAACCGCCAACATCAGGAGTTCTCTACCAGGGAACCCTCGGTCCGGAGTGAGGTCAAAATGAAGACTTTTCATCCGCTCACAGGCTCAAAGAATCACCCTTCGTGCCTCGTTTCCCCCCTTCCCGACAGGCACGTCTGTAGCCGCCACGCTGTGCCTGCCCTGCCACCGTGGGTCCCCCGGGACTCTGCCCTGAACCTCTCACCTGCCCTTAGCATTGCGTGTGCCTCCAGAAATGAGCAGCCTGTCCTCCCGCACTTCCGGCCCTCCCTGCAAGAGCCCCTGTGACCACGCAGAAAAGTGTCCAGGGCAGGAGAGGAGGCCCTCCGAGGGCAGGGCGCAGGTGCCGCGGTGGCCAGAGACGGCCCACGACCGGGGGTTGGCCTTGTCCGCGGACTCCCCTGTGCCGATTTCACGCCCCCCGCTCATTGACTGAGGTGGTCTTTAACCTTTCTGCTTCACCAACGCCCTCTTCAGCTCTAAGCTATTATTGTATTTTCCAGATGCAGAATTCCCAGATGACTCCTGGCTATAATTTCCAATATCATTACTTCTTTGAACATATTAAGCCTAATTAGAACTATAGGCTTGCAAACTTCATTATCTGGACCACCCACAGGCCAGTTTTTGTTTTCTCTTGGTTTTTTTTGGATCTGATCATGTGTTCATGTTGCCTGGTGTGTGACATACATTATACATTTTTTTTCTAGTGTTTATTTATTCACTTCGGGGAGAGAGGCAGAGAGAGAGAGACAAGAGAATCTCAGGCTGACTCCTCACAGTCAGTGCAAAGCCCGATGCAGGGCTCAAACCCACAAATCGTGAGATTGTGACCTGAGCCAAAGTCAGACACAGCGTACTGAGCCACCCAGGCGCCCTGTGTCACACATTTTAAAACCACGAAGATAACTGAGACCTAAAGAGGTATTTTCTCCCTTCTCTAGAAAGGACTGGCCTCTGCTCCTGGCTGGGACCCAAAAACACAGCACCCCGGTCACCGGATGCAGTCAGGGTCTGTCTCGGTCTGAAGCTGACCTTCAGGCCCCACAAGGTTTGGTGTTTTCCCAGGTCACTCTCTTCCGAGACTGTGGCATTACGGATCCCTAACCCAAAACGGGGGGGGGGGTGTTCCGAGACCCTCTGTCTCTGCAGTGGTGCAAGAATAACAACTTAATCCCTTTGGGCGTTAGTCTGTTGGGACATTTGCTCAGAAGCTGAGGTTTTGTTTTGTTTTTTTAATAATTTTTAAAGTGTTGTATGTATTCTTGCGAGAGTGCGCGTGGGGGAGGGGCAGAGAAAGCGGGGACAGAGAATGTGAAGCAAGCTCTGTGTGATAGCAGTGAGCCCAGGGCGGGACTGGAACTCACCATCATGACCTGAGCCGAGGCAGGACTGAGCCACCCAGGCGCCCCGGCAGCTGAGCGCTCTGATACTTCTTCCAAATAGAAAGATGCTCTCTGGGGGACAAGTTCGCCTTTCTGGAGTTCTCCGCTCCCTCGTGGCGGAAGGCTTGGTCACAACGGCCTGGCCTGCCATTTCCATAGCAGGAACCCAGAGTGATCTTTCACAGCAAGGTGGGAAGCTTTTCAGGGGCCTTTGCCGCTGATACTTCGGGCAGCGTGCCCAGTGCCCCGCGCCCGGTACTCCTAACAGGGCCCCGGTTTAGTTTCAGGGACTGCGGTGGCTCCGTGATGTGTCAGCTAGGCTCCCACGGGGCTCCCTAACTGGGTCACAAGAGGCATCTGGCTGAGGCTGAAGCCGCAGCCCCGTGTTTGCACGCGCGGGAGGGAGGTCGGGCCGGCCGGGTGTGGCGGCGCTCCCGGGCAGGAGGCAGGGGTGCGGCTCCTCCGGCCCCAGGGGGCGTGTGTGCTCGGTCCTAGGAGGGGCGGCGGCCACTTCCGCAGGACCGGTCTGTCCCCGCGGCCCCTCCGCCGGCAGCGTCCCCTCCTGCCGCCTGCTCCGCGCCCAGCCCGCTCCACGGCGCGGGAGGCCCGGCCCTCGATCCCCGCAACGGCGTCCCGAGCCTCGTCCCCGGGGTCCCGCGTCCGCCTGGCGTCCACCTGCCGCCGCCCCGGCGCCCGGCCGCAGGGCGAGTCCTGCTTGGCCCGGGCCCGCGCGGGGCTCCCGTTTCCCCTCTGGCGACCGGACGCAGCTCCGGCTGAAGGGAGCCCAGAGGCTGCCTGGGGGGCTGGGGGGCTGGGGGGGGGACACGGCCTGGGGACAAAGGCGCGGCCCCCTGCTCTCCCGGGTGGGCGTGGCCGCGTGACGGCGGCGACCCCAGGCGCTCCCGGCCGGCGCGGCGAGGAGGCGAGGTCGCGGGACGCCGGGAGGGTTCGCGGGCCCCGGGGGCCGGGGGTCTGCGCTCGCGCGGCCGCAGGGGTCCCCCCCGTGCGTACGACTCTGCGGACCAGGGCAACGTGTCCCCTGCGCGCGTCACGGCCGCCGGGCAGAGGAGCCGGCGGTTCGCAGCCCACGCGGCCCGGCTGGGTCTCCGCGGCTTGCGCAGGCGCACCACGCTCCGCGCGGCTTGGCCCCTCCGGGACCCCGTACGGGCGTCTCCATGGCGACCGCGTGGGCCTGGCAGCCTCCATTGTTGGCTGCACTTCTCTTGGTTCCCCGTGTGCCAGCGTGCTGGAGGGGTGGACGCCGCAGGTGAAGCAGGGGTGCGGGGGGGTGGGGGAAGGCGCTGCAGGTGGGGGCGCAGGGGAGGTGTCGCAGGTGAGGCAGGGGTGGGTCGGTGCTGCAGGTGAGGTGGTGGGAGGGGCATTGCAGGGGAGGTGGGGGCGCAGGGGAGGGGGCGCAGGGGAGGCCTGGATGGGAGGGTGGGGCAGGTGAGATGGGAGGCCGGGGGCGCTTGGGGGGGGGCCCAACGGTGGGCAGGCAGCAGACAAGGGCGGTGCCCCCTCCGGCAGCTCTGGGAAAGGCTGTGCACCCCAGGCCTGGAACTTGAGGACTAACAGGTCGGTCCCACCAGGCCTGGTGCAGATGGGGAAACTGAGGCAGGCACGGTGGGGATGAGGCACAGCCTCTGCCCCTCCACGAGTCCGCTCTGCCCATTTTTAGGTCCTGTGGTTTCACTTTCATTTTGAGATTGTTTTCCCTCTGGGGAGGGTTGTAGGAGGTTGAAGCAGCCCTCGAGGTGGGTGAGTCACAGGAAAGGTCCCACCAGGGAAGCCCCAGGCTGTCCTTGGGTCGCACCTGTGGGTTGTCCTCACACATTCGTTGCTCAGTCTTTGGGCAGCTCCTTACCTAACCCCAGCCTCGTGTTCCTCATCCCGAACCCGGGAAGGAAGTGTGCGCGCGCACAAGCTCGCCCGCCCGCCAAGTGCAGTGTTAATGAGGCTCCCGGATGAACTCATTAGCGTTCCAATGTGGGTTATTACTGCGGCACGTGTGCTTCCCCAAAAGCCTTTTGGTGAGCAACAGCTCTTGAGCTGCTGTGGAAATACTGCTGAACAACTAAAATTGAAGATTCTTTTTTGACAGATTTTTTTCCCCAGCACCTAACTCTGTGCTCCCCTGACCCAGGGCTGCTCCCTGGGCCAGACGGGCAGGGTTCCTGGGCACGGGGAGGGGGGGGGCTTGGTCCCCGGTGGGGGGAGAGAGCTCAGACCCTCAGCAGGAACAGGCGGTGCAGACCGAGGAGCGCTCCGCACTCAGGTTTTATGGAAGGAATATTATTGGTTTACACACTGAAACCTGATGTTTTCTTCCCTAAAATAGCCCTTCTTATTTTGCATCTTTGTGTTTCCCAGGAGTTAAAAGTTGAGTCTTGGTACCCCGCGGTGGGAAGTGAGGCTCATATCGATTAATCAGAACCTTCTTGACTTCCTGCTTTCATCCTTTCAAGCCTGAGTGTCAAATTTCTACCATTTAATAAAAATGGTGGTTTGGTAGGCAAGTGAAACTGTTGCCGACCTGCCACACAGCCGCCCCGCGCCCCCGGGTGGGTGTGTCAGGGCGCCTGGCTGTGGCTGTGTCTCCCTTCTGTCTCCAGGTGACTGCAGAGCGCGCAGGATGAGCGGTGGTCCCCGCACGGTCCCTCCTCGCGGCTGGCCGATGGACAAGCCCCCGCCTGGGGCGGCTGATTCAGAGGGGGCCACGCCTGCCGCCCCCCTCGGGGAGGCCCCCCAGGGGGCCGACGGGGTCCTCCTTTCCTCCTCATCCATCTTAGACTTGAGTCAAAGTGGTCTTCACCATTTAGAAGAGATCTCTAATGTCCCCAACCTTAAAGTAAGTGGGGCATTTCTCCTCTGTGCGACTGCGCGGTAGACATGAACGGCTTCTACCTGAGCCTCACGCCAGCAGAGATTCTAGAGTGGGAGAGAAGAGGGCTGACCCGGGGTCTCAGGTGCCGCTCAGCACAAGAGGAGAAATTGCGGAGCGGGGACGAGCCGGTGCGGGTCTCTCGTGGAGTCGGACCGTAACACCCATCCTCTCTCCTCGCGGCTCCCAAGCGGCTCCCAAGCACCGAAAAGCCGGTGGTAGAAACCCCGGCCCCTAACGCCCTGGGCCTCTCGCGTGGGGCACCCCGCCCGCAGACCCCACGCAGTATTAAGTCAGTTAACCGTTCCTCGCGTGTGCTGGGCTGCCGTTACTGCGGACGTTGTCCTGGGCCCGGTGTCGTCTCCAGGCCCTTGCCGGCTGGTGGCCCAGGGAGCACTGTCTCGTGCCCCGTGATTTCTGGCGTCAGCTTCCGTCAGAGCGCAGTGTCGACGCGAGCGGGGCTCCTGCTGCCTGGTGCTCGTGTGCTGTCCTGAAATCTCACTCGTCTTCACCTGGGACACGAGAGCGAGGATATTTTGTGGTTAATGCAAGAATGAAACCGCAGTGTCCGCAGCGCAGTGCTCCCTGGACGCGCCGCCGCGGTGTGGACGGACCTTTCTGAGTGCTTTTACAAAGCTGCGGGCGGCGGTGTTAAGCGGCTGCTCGACTGACTAACCCCTCTGTTGCATGTGACACACCCTGCTTTGCTGCCCAGGCCCCCGCGGTCTGGCTCTCTCCTCCCTGAGCACCCACCTCCCGGAGTGAATTCCTGGCTGGTCCCAGCCGGGCGTCAGGACGCCGCCCCCGCCGTGAGACCTCACGTTACTTCTGTGCGTACAGGAAGGAGGAGGACATTCCAGACGCTCTTCAGGCTTAATAAAGAAACATCGTAACTGCTTAAGCCCTTGGAAAACAGGAAAGTGAAGATAAATGTTATTGCCATGGTAACCAATCACTGAGGGAGGTGGCCTTCGAGGGGTCACGGGTACACCCGTGTCTCTGGGGTCACCGGAGCCCGTCCGCCGCTTCCATAGACACGTGCGGTCCCGGGAGGGAGGCTGGGCTCCAGGGCACGGTCACCTGGGTGTCACTCAGCCAGCCCCTGTCGTCCTGCCTTTCTGGGGGCGGGGGTCTGTGGTTTCAGGGCTGAGCACTGGACGCAGCCTGCCCTGACGGAGCCGCCCGGGGGGGTCCGGAGCCCACGCTGCAGCCTCACATCGACGTGCGCACACCGGTGCGAGCGTGACCGCCGGCCCGTGGCCCCGTGGCCGCCTCCGGTCGGCAGGGTGGCTGCCCACGCCTTGCCTGGTGGGAGAGTTCACTTTCCATGCACTTGTGAGGCCCGCGGGGGCCCGTGAAGGGCCGCGAGGCAGAGCTGGGAGTGGGGACAGTGTGGCCCCAGGGGCGGCTGGTGCTTCCCCGGCCCCCCCGTGGGCCCGGTCGGCTCACTTAGCACGCCCTGGCAGGGGGTCCCCTGAGCCACCTTACAGGGGAGGACGCTGGAGCCCAGAGAGGTTTGGGAACTTGCTTAAAGTCACACAGCTAATAAGGGTTCAGATTTTAGATTTGATCCCAGGAAGTGTGGCTTCCAGGCCAGAGCTCTTACCGTCGTGCTCTGCTGCCTGGGCAGGGAGGGGTGATGGTCCCAGCCAGGGGGGGCACGACGTGGGACGCACCCCGAGCGGGCTCTTCAACCACCCAGTCGTGCCGGGCCGTGACGGCAGTTGTGTGTGTGCGCCACGCGGGCCGCCCTCGGCCCCCCTTCCTGCTCCTGCTGACGCCCCAAGGCGCCCGGAGCTGCTGCGGGGGGCGGGGGCCTCTCTGGGCGGCTGCCCGCCGGAGACCAGGGCGCAGCCAGCAGCACGGGGCCCGTGTCTCTCAGTTTCCTTTTAATTATTTGCTTGGGGTGAGTCCCTAACCGGACTCCGCTCCTGCCACATGCCAAGGGCCGAGGCGGCGGCCCTGGGGCCCGAGAAGCGCTGAGCGTGGGACCCACGAAGGGGAAGGGGGTTTGCTCTAAAGAGCGTTTGTAGAAAAAGCCCCGTGTGCCCGGTGGCGGGGGTGCCGGCGCCCGGGAGGCGCCCTCCAGCCGGAGGCGCGCAGGGGGCCCTGGCGCTGGTCCTTCTGACTCTTGTCTGCGTTTACACTATGTTAGTTAGTGTGAGTTCTCTCCCTGCTCGGTGTGGACGGTCGCCAAAGCTAGGATCTGCTCTGGAAACGCCTGAGAGAAATCATGTCTCAAAATGTGCTTAGTTGACAAAACTCTGTCTTTTCTCTTCCCTGGAAGCAATTGCATCTTCAAAGAAATGCCCTCCACGAGGTCCCTCCAGACTTCTTTCAGCTGCTGCCAAACCTCACTTGGCTGGACTTCCGCTACAGCAGGATTAAAGCCCTTCCTTCCGGGATCGGCTCGCACAAGTAAGCTGCGTGTCTCCAGACTCTGAAGAGCCGTCATGCTTCCAGAGGTCTGAGCGCCTGCTCTTTTGCTGGCGAGCTCCCACTCCTGGTTGAATTTTGAGTCAGCTAGAAGCATTTAGTGCTATTTTTAAAGCCGGCTAAGGGATGCGATGGTTGAATGTACCAACCGCACGTAACCATAGTTCTAATTTAGGACATTTAATGCCACAGAGCACGCGGTAGCCGCGGTGCCTTTGCTGGGCCGTCCCCGAGGCTTCGGTGACACCTGTCCCGTCTCTGCCTCTCACCGCGGGAAGCTGCGTGGCGGCGAGCAGTACGGCTCTGACCTCGACCGCCAGCCTCTCTGCTCCTGAGGCCCCCCCACCCTGTATCTATTAGCTTCTGGTAAATAACAAGAAATTCTTTCCATTTTGGAGAGTTGGAACCCCCACAGTCCTGTGGCTCTGATTCCAGGGATTTCCTAGCACCCCCACTTCTAGATCAAATGCCTCACCTCCCTCCCTCCTCCTCACGTGGGCCCCCCCAGCAGGCAAGGGTCAGTGCCCCCCCCCCCACTGCCCCGGGAGCCACACTCACTGCAGGCTCGGCCTGCTGGCCTGACCCCCGTCGCCTTTAGCACCACGTCTTCCCAGGTCCGTGTTTCTCACCCTTTGGAAAACCGTCTGGCTCTCCTTAATGCCAGTGCCTCCTTGGGCAGAGGAGAGCACGTGCAAAGGCCCCGGGAGCGGGTGCCTGGCGGACGTGAGGGGCACAGGGGACCAGGGAGGAACACGGGAGGCAGAAGTGGCAGGAAATGCCTTCAAAGAGGGCCGGCCCAGCTGGCAGGCCAGGGTTGCAATGTTGGATTTCATTTTGAAAGAGCTTGGGAATTGCAGCGGCTTTGCTCGGAGAGGGGTGCAGTGTGACTTGGCTTTGAGGTCACCCTGCGAGGGGGCGAGGGTGGTCGCGGGAGGCCCGTCAGGAGGCCACGCAGCTGCCGGCTGACACGGCCGGGCGGCGGGGGACCTGCGGGTCGGCGGGGCTCCGCTGGTACTGGGCGTGGGGGGAAGGGAGGTGTCCCAGGGCGACCCCGGTGCTTCGGTGAGTCATCAGGTCCGCAGCCGGCCGCGGTCGCCCCTCAGGGCAGCAGAGCGGAGGCTGTGAAGGCCCTTCACGCGCCCGGAGTGTGGCTCAGTGTCTGCTGAAGTGTTTGGTCAGAAGTGAGTGTTTTGTTGCATGTAACAGAAAGAGAACATCGCTGTGAATCATCTGTGCCTTTCCGGGCTCTGCAGGGAAGCCGCGGACTCCCAGGGACGAGCTGGGGTCTCCAGCGGGGGGAGGGCAGAGCCAGGAGCCGGCGTCCTGGAGTTCTGGGCCTGTCGGGCCTGTGAGTTGTGCCACTGGACACACAGAACCGGGTCCCCGGCTCCAGCTGGCGCCGTGTGACCGGTGGCCGAGGGCCGCGCCCACCCTGTCCCTTCCAGTGTCACGACCTTGTGTCTTCCTGTCTGCAGAGCTGGCGGCTCCGAGCAGGTTGGGAAGGAAGGCGTTGTTCTTCCCGGGGTGACTCATCTTCGTGGGGAGGGTAATCTGGCGCTTTCTGTCCCGAAACTGTGGCGCGAGCAGAGGTGACAGGGCTTGCTCCTCGGCGTGGAAGCAAATGAGAGCCTCCCCCGAAGCCCTGCTCGCTCTTCTAAGACAAGCACACAGTCCTCCAGTTTGGGAATTCTTTGATTTTGCCAAAGCCAGCTGCTGAATATTGTTTAAGGTATAATTTTGCGTGTGATTTATAGCCCATTATATCATTAAAATTAGATCAGCTTGCCGAAGAGCAGAAACATATTAATCAGAAATGTTAAGTAATTATGGGCTGATTAGAACCCTGAAACGTTCCAGAAGAGCCTAATTAAAGCACTGCCAGTCGGAGCGCTCTCCCCTCTCCGTGGGTGTGGACGCGTGCTCCCGGGGCAGAGGGCTCTGTGCCTCAGGACACACGCCTCCTGGGGCGAGCCACGGCGATGTCCACGTCCCGTGGGAAATCTGAGAGATCGCCCGTGGATTACTGACGGTGCCTAGGGGTCCGCGTTTGTAAAGTTATTATTTAACGCGTGCACAAGAATGTTCAAACCCACGGTTCCGTGGGCGGGCGCACCCCCGTCCGCTTCCGTGGCTCTGCGCCCCCGTGAGCACGCAGGTGGCGGGGACACGTTGACGGGACCCAGTGTTGGGGACGTCCAGGCCCCGGCCGCCTGCCGCCCGGCCCTCAGGGTCCGTCCGTCGTGGAGAGCAGGCACCGCCTGCTCTCAGGCCGTTTTTGTGCCTTAAAGGGGCTAAACCAAAACCCTGTAGCCGAAGCGACATCACTGACATGACACTCCGTGTACGTCGAGGAAATTTAATTTATGAAGTCTGTTCCTCTCGGCCGTCACATCGTAAGGAAACCCGAGAGAGTGCGGGGACGGAAAACGGCCCAGCCCTGAGTGGTCTGATTCCCCTCTGGGGTCGGCTGGTCCGGAGCTCAGGCTTCGTTGGCCTGGAGTGGGGGGGCTCTCGCTTGTGTCTGTGATGTTGTCTGTCCGCTCTCAGATCCTGGGGAGGCCGGCCACAGTTGTGATGTTGGATTTTAGCGTTTTCACCCCCCAAGGGGGATGAGGCTGGAGATGGCCCCCCTCCACCCAGCGCGCGATTCACTTACGGGATTTGTAGGTGCGCCTGCCTCCACTCTGGGCGGGAGACTGAGGCACGGGATGCGGGTTGGCCTGCCCTCCAGCCTCGCGGTCACCGGCTGGGGTCCTGGGGCCGCCGAGGGCCCGGGATAGAGAAGGCGGGTGGGGGCTTTTCTCCAGGGGTTCTCGAGGCCGACCCCGTGTGCCCGGGCCGCCGGCCAGCCGGGTGTGCCGCAGCGAAGGTGTGGAGATTCAGTACCAGCGGACTTGACCATCCCCACAGCTGTCTTGGTGAAGCCGGGGGGCTTCCTGGACGCCCATCCCCCAGCCCGGAATCATGAGCCAAGGCATTTGTGGTCTTTTTATACCAGATTTCAGCTCGTGGTCCCTACAAAGTAAAGGAGAAAAAGAAATTGATCCCTCGTGTATGATTAGTCTTCAGAATTACATGGGAGGGGCGCCCGGGTCAGTCAATTGAGCGCCTGACTCATGATTTCAGCTCAGGTCATGATCTCACAGTTCGTGGGTTCGAGCCCCACATCAGGCTCTGTGCTGACAGCGAGGAGGCTGCTTGGTATTCCCTCCCTCTCTCTCTCTCAATATAAATAAACTTTTTAAAAAAAAAAAAAGGATGACGTGTGAAAAACAAAAGAAGCATCGTGTGATAAAAGGGGAAAGAGAGAATTGAACTGCTTAGTGGGCTTCTTGTTCCTGAGAGACTTCGGAGGGGAGGTTAGTGGGGGTCACATGCGAGAAGGGGTCCGGGCTCCCGCACATGCGGAAACGCCCCTGGTGCCCTTCTTCCTCGTCCAAGACCACAGACCGCCCCTCCCCGGCTGGGCAGGTGCCCGCAGCAGGCTCCGGCGCTTTGACCCGGGGGAACTTGCTGGCAGAGCCCCTCCGGGTGCAAGGCCACCTCAGGGGACATGGGGGTGTGGCCAGGACACGGGGCAGAGGGAGTCCAGGGTCCCTGCAGGGCGGCGGTGCCCAGGGCCCCCATGGCTGTCACAGCTCGGGGAGTGCAGTGCTGGCACTCGGGGGCAGAGGCCAGGAGGCTGCCGGACATCCTGAGGGGTGGGCCCCCCCGACAGAGAATCACCGGGCCCCGAACGTCAGCTCGCTGAGACCCGGGGCCACATTTCCACGTTTGCAAACGCCCTGGGCCGCTCGCGGCCACGCCGTGGACCTGTGGCCCACACTGGAGCCATCTCCTTGGAGGGAAGGGCCAGGCGGGAACTTGACAGAGTGAGGGGGGTCATTTGATTTTCTGCTTTTTAAATGATGTGTTTTTTGTTTTATTTTAAAGGCATTTGAAAACTTTGCTTTTAGAAAGAAATCCTATCAAGATGTTACCCGTGGAGCTGGGTAAGCACTCAAACAGTTCAATAGAAGCTGGTTTTAAGATGCTGCGTTTTTAAGTTAGCGGAGCCGGTCGGTCGTGGGAACAGCAGGCGAGTCGCAGGGGCTGAGCTGCCGCTGTTTACAATGGCTTCTGCTTGTGTCCCTCCCGGCCCGGCCCGGCCGCTCTCCCGCTGTCACTGCTGTGATACGCATCCTCATGGGAAGTGTGACACGCGCACACACACACACACACACACACGCACACCTGGGCAGAGTTTTTTTAACAGCAAATCTCAGACGTCTGTCTATCATTTCACCCCAGATACTCATTGGGATTTTCAGTGCGCGGAGAGTACCCCCTCCTCCGTGTCCCCTTCCGTGGAGGAGCGCGTGAAGTCTGGCTTGCTCTCCCGCAGGGAACGTGACCACACTGCGAGGCCTGAACCTGAGACACTGCCCCCTGGAGTTCCCCGCCCGCCCGGTCATGCAGAAGGGACTGGGCGCCATCCTGGCCTTCCTGCAGGCCTGCGCGGCGCGGCCTCCCCGCCGCGGGCCGGCTTCTCCAGGTGGGTGGGCCCGTCCCTGCACCGAACCGCCTTAGAGCCCGAGTTAGGCCCCGTTCACCCCAGGACCCGGGAGCCCGTCTTCCCCTCAGTGGCCACGCGGGAGCACGTGGAGCCTTATGTGGCCTCCGCTGGACTCCCACCGCGGTCAGGGGTCCGTGCCGACCGTCAGAGCCGTGTCTTTCCTTGGCTCTGGGTTCGGGGCCTGCGCTCTCCGCGCCCCTCGCAGAGCCTGTCTGGGGTGGGATCTGGCGAAAGCCCCTCAGCAGCAGGCCACCGTTGGTCACCTGCTTCACGAGATGTCGGCCCGTCCGACGATTTCGTACCAGGAACAGCGATGTGCCCTCACCCGTGGCCAGGGCGCCGTGGGCCCGCCACTCCTGGCGCGTGCTCACTACAGGTTTGATCCCATGTTTTCAACACGCGGACCATCCAGCCAGGTGCCCCCGGGTGCTCACGAGGTCACCGAACCGCGGAGGAGCCCCAGGGCTCCGCTCAAAGTGGAGGTGAGAGAGTCGTAACAGAATGCTCACCCACAGTTGACTTCAGAATATCTAATGCTTCACTTCGCATGTCACAGCCCCTGGATTGAGAAGCTGCATAGACTTGAAGCAGTGGTGACAGTTAAGCGTGTGATATACCGGAAGGGTGAGGGTTACCCAGTCCACCTCGTGAAAGCAGGGAACAGCCAGAGCACTTGGGAAGTGCTGATGTGCTTACATCGTCTTTATCCCAAATCCGACCAAACGGCCCCAGAACGTGGAGTTGTAAACCCTGAGTGTATTTGCAAAGTGTCTCAGGTTGTGTTCCCCAGTAGCAGCTCCTGAGTCAGGACTCAAGGGCCAGTAAGTGATTTGGGAGGTGATCCAGGCGGCGGTGTGGAGGCTGGGGGCGGGGACAGGGGGTGGGGGGGAGGCCGGCAGAGGCGGGAAGCCCCCACTGGGCCTCAGTGGTCACAGTCAGGTGCTGCCCACGTGGCCTGGGTCAGGACCTGGGTTTCCCGAGGCCCCTCTGTGCGTGTGTGCATTGGCATTTGTGCAGGGCTCCTGCTGGACACGGGCCCGGGGGTTGCTGCACAGCAGAGCCGGGAGGAGGGGGAGAGGGCACGCGGCTCTTGCACTTGCAGTGCGTAGGTGAACAGAGGGTTCTCCCGGGGGTGGGCACACAGTCCCCCAGCCCTGCAGGCCGGCCCTCGGGGGCTGGAAGAAACGCCCAGGCGCAGACGTGCAGGTGCCGGTAGGAGGGGATGGCAGGGGCCCGGGGCACGAGGCGGGCGCCCCCGGCTCCGAGCCGTCTGCCCTGTCTGCTGCCCGCCTGCCGCTGCGAGTCACGAAGGACCGGCTTCAGCTCTTACTTAGGCATCAGAGTCCAGCGCCGTGTCTCAGGTGCCGAGAGGCCAAGTCCCTGCATTTCAAGTCAGAGCCTGAAGCCAAAACGTAGTCTCTGTCAGCACGACCTGTGACCTCACTCTGCCTTTGGGGGGGGGGGGGGCTGCTCGTCCAGGGCAGATCTGTCCATGCGGGGACAGGGGAGCCTAATCCTGAAGGCGAGAATATTCCCGGCAAACAGGGGGTGACAGCGGTATTGCCAAACATAAACAGGAGGCACGCAGCCAAGAATTAATTAGAAATATAGGTATTAAAGGGTCTAGGGTGGGGGAAACAGGAAAGTGCGCCTCATCTGTGCAAATTGACGAGCAGCGGGAGGGCCGCGGGGCAGAGGGGGGAGCCGGTCGTGGGGCTGTCGGCTCTGGGGGGGCACTGCCCCGCGGCGCACCCAGCGGAGCCCCCACACCCCCTGTTGCTTTCCGCAGAGCGCGCTCCCGACGACGCCATGGACCCTCAGGAGGGAAAGGGGAGGTTGAAAGAAAAGGCGGACATTTTCCCTCCTGTTGAAAAGCTAGGCCTGAGTGAGCTCTGCGCGTGCACGGACCCCCCGGAGGACTGGCCGGGCGAGGAGGAGGTGAGGCGCTTCTGGAGGCTGCGGCAGGAGACCGCGGGGAAGGAGCGGCCGGAGGCACCGGCGCACCGGCTCCTGCCGGGGGAGCTGCCTGCAGGCCTCCAGGCGGCTCTGAGCGCGGAGGACAGAGGACCTCGCAGCCCCAGACATGGCCGCAGGTCAAGTGTGAAAGCCGGTGGATTCTCCTGGTCTTCCCAACGCTGTCCTGCCAGTTTTAATGATCTCTGAGAACGTCAGGCGGAGGTCTGTGTCCGGCCGGCGTTGGCTCTGTGGCCGCTTTGGGATTACAGTCACCAGAGCACGGCCCCGATCACACAGAGTGTGCGTGTGTGTGCACGCACGTGCGCGGCCAGAGACAAAGAGAGTGCTTGTGAAGAGATGGTGTGCCACACGAGGGGCTGGCGCCGTTCCGGGGTGCACAGAGTCCTCGCGGTCACTGCGGTCGGTGGCGCAGCCCCGCGGACAGCAGGGACGCACGTCCAGTGTGTCTGCAGTGTGTGGCCCCCGCCCCGGGGAGGGGCGCCGAGGAAAAGGACGTCTGAAAGGCTGGGGGTCCGGCAGGTGGCAGCTTCCTTCGGGGAAGGTGTCCAGGGGCTCGTCATGCTGTCCTTTCTCCTGTTCTGAGGATTGAAGGGGGCGGGGTCTGGAGGCGCGCAGCGGGGGGTCCGGCTGCAGCCAGCTCAGCACTTGGCCGGAGGCCTGTCCCCCGGCCTGCCCTCTGTTCCCTGTCCGCTTGTGAACAAGGAGGACCCGCCTCTCCGACTCCCAGCCCCCGGAGCCCTCGGAGGCAGGATCACCGCTCGCTGGGCCCTGGGCGAGGCCGGATCTCGGCGTCCTGGGCGTCCACCAGTGGACCCCCCCCCCCGCTTGTACGTGATGCGCGTCTGTGTCCTAGCGCATGCCATCCGCCGGGGAGCGTACGTCGTGGGGTCTGTGACCCTCGGAGGAAGCCGTCCTCCCTCAGGAGCATCCTGCTGGCCCTGCCGTTGCCGAGAGCAGGGCCTCCCGCCAAGCGAGCCGAGGGGAGCAGGGCCTTGGCCCCGACGGCACCACGCAGCAGGTGGGAGCCCTGGGCCGGGCCTGCCTCGCTTCTGGGGGAGGCTCTGGTCTTGCCTCCTTGGAGGCTCACGGCGCTCTGCGTCCGGCTGGCGCTCTCGGACGGCTGTGGGCAAGGGCCTGGGCGGCCAGGGCCTCGGGTGGTCAATGCTCCACGTTCCCCCCCCCCCCCGTCTGCCCACTTTCTCATCTGTTTCCCGGATTCCTTATTCGTTCTTAGTCCCCCCTCCCCTGCTCCCCATCACCGGGCTCCAGGGGCTTCTGTAAGGAACGCTCTGCACTGAAGACCCGCCCGCCGGGGCCTGGGGGCTCAGTCAGTTGAGCGTCGATTCTTGGTTTTGGCTCAGGCCCATGTCCTGGGTGGTGGGATCGAGCCCCCGGTGGGCTCTGCGCTGAGCCTGGAATCTGCATGAGAGCCTCTCTCTCCCTCTGCCCTTACCCCACTCACATATGTGCTCTCTGTCTCTCTCTAAAGAATAAAAATTAAAAAAACAAAACCATGCGCTCACCGACACAGCTCACTCTTGCCCCTGCCTGGCTGGCGGGGCTGCCGGCCCGACGGGGGCCTGTCCTCGCCGGCTCCTCTGCCCCCAGCCCCGCCGACAGCCCGTCTCCGCCATGCTCTGGACCCCAGGAGGCCGTCCAGCAGGGGCTGCGTCCACAGCACCCCAGCGCCCCTCACCTCCTGGCTGGGTTTGGCCAGTGGGGGGCCCAGCAGGAGGCCGGAGAGGAGGGGAGACGGAGGACAGGGTCAGTCCCCCTGCACCCCCCTGTGAGTGCCGTCTGGGTCCTGGCAGCGGCTCTGTCCCTCCTGCCTGGGGCTCGGGGTCGTGGGGCTCCTGCTCTGTCCCTGGGGCTGCCCACCTCTCCCCATCTGAGTAAACCCTCCTTGACCCTGAAATCCGCCCCTGTGAGTGTGGCTTCTCTCAGGCCTCTGATGGCACAGACTGCTCACGAGCAGCGTGGTGGCGGTGCGCCCGCGTCCCCCCCCACACTGGACGTGCTGGTGGGGCCTAGCCCCTTCTGTGGAAGCAGGGAGGTGTCGGGCCCTCGGAACGGGTCAGGGTTCACCGTGTTCCCACCCCTGCACAACCGTCCTGATGGCTGGTGTGGGCTGATGCCCGGAGTCCTGGCCACCAGGGCAGGTCATGCTGGTCGTCGGCCACAGGCGCCGGGCAGCCCCCGCTGGAACTCACGCCGCCCCCCAGGTGCCCCCGGAGCCCCGGCCGTCGGGACAGGCAGCCGTCTGCTGCGGCACCAGGTCCCGGTGTGGCCTGGCTTCGCAGGGCGGCTCTGCAGGCCCCTCCCGAGCAAACGTCCGGGCGAGACCCTGACCGCAGGGCGCCCGCCCTCCCCTCGCGGTGCTGCAGGCGCGTCCCCCTCCCCACCTCCCTTCAGGCTCCTTTTCTGATGGTATTTCGTGACACCTGCCCAACCCTCCCTTCTGGACTCCGCGCCCACCCCGCGCTCTGTCCTGTTAGTGTGAGTCCTGGGATCCGGACAGTGTGCAGGGAGGCGGCACTTGGGGCGGCTGTGGCTGGCGGGGCGTGTGCTGCCTTCCTCAAGGTCGGGCTCCAGCGGCGCCCAGGCTGCTGCCGCCTGGGGGCGGGGGGGGGGGGGCGGAAGCTCTTGAACACCAAGGGCGAGTGAGTGCTCTCTTCCTGACGTCCCTGCCCTGGGCCTGAGCCGGTGCTCTGTGGCCTCCGTGGTGGCAGTGTGCAGAGCCCCGTCCTGTGGCTTAGCCTCGGCACAGCCCTGCGGACGCCTGCCACCCCCCTGGTCATCTGTGCACGTGCAGGCCCTCAGAGGGTCCCCTCTTTGTCTCTCCAGGAGTGGGTAAGAGGCAATGGGCACTCGGGTGGAGCCCCTGTGCCCAGGGGCACGGTGGGGGGCCAGGTCATGGAAGGCCACAGCTCCACTCGGAGCGGTGATTGGTGGAGAGCACAGAGCCTGGCTCAGCTGGCAGGGGGCTCAGGAACCTTCTGGGAGGGAAGGGGGACAGGAAGCAGCCTTGCAGGGGAGGAGGCCTTGAGGAGAAGAGAGCTTCCAGACTCTGGAGCGTGAGCTGGGGGAGGCCCGGGGCCAGGCGGGGGTTTGCTAGGACCCCCGCCCGTCTGCGAGGCTGCAACCACAGCCGGAGCACGGGCCGGTTCTTGGGTTCAGTTCAGAAATTCCAGAAACATTGGGGACCACCACCCACCTCCTCGAGGCGGGCAGTGAGTCCAGGGGATACCGCTGGAAGGTCACCGTGCAGGGCCAAGCTGTGCCAGCCGCGTGGAGGCACCCTGGTGGAGGGGGCTGGGATGGACAGAAGAGCCTCACCCGAACAGCGGAACTCGGGGCGCCTGGGGCTGAGCGTCCAGCTCTTGGTTTCAGCCCAGGTCATGCCCCCAGGGTCATGGGATCCAGCCCCGGGTGAGCTGGATTCTCTCTCTACCGCAACCCCTCAAAAGAAAGAACGAAAGGAAGGAAGGAAGAGGGGGAGGGGAGGGGGAGAGGGAGGGACAGAGGAAGGAAGGAAGGACCTCAAGTGTCTGACTAGAGGCCTCAGATCTAATGGGGACTGTGAAGGCCTTTGAGGCCCGAGCTCAGCCAGAGCCTGCGTCTTCCCTGGGGACAGGGTCCCGATGCCTCAGCCACGGGGGCTGGGGGGTCCTGGCTTGTCCCCTTGCGCATGGAGCTGGCGCACCAGGGCCTCCCATCTGGGCGGAGGGACGGGAGAGGGTCTTAGAGGAAGCCGTGCGGGGGCGGCCTCTGGCCCCGCAGCTGACGGGGCGCATGTCCTCCCCAGAGACGGAGCGCCCCGGGAGTGGCGGGAGCGCACCTGGCCCGGAGGGCGGCAGAGGAGGCCCAGAGGGACAGCCTGGTGCGGGGGCGCCAGCGGGAGGGGGAGGGGCCGCCAGAAGGAGGCAGCCACCTCTGGCCGGCCTGTTTCCTCTTGTCTGAGGAGCCCGAGGGTCCACACAGGCTGGGCGCCGGGCTGCTCTTCGTCCGCAGGAGGCTCCAGTCTGCGGTGGGCGGCCCCGGTGCTGTCCCAATGGGAACGTCTGTCCAATCCTGCCACCGCCTCATGTTTCCTGCGATGCCTCTGCCCTTTTAAACCCAGAGCTGTCCCCAGAGCACGGTGCTGGCCCCCGGGGTCCCCAGAGTTCCAGGCAGAGCCAGGGCTGTGACCACCGCCCTTCACACGGGGTCCGCGCTCATGCCTGTTACCCGTGCTTCTCGCCGAGGAGAGCTCGTTGGGGAGGCCGGAGACCGGGTGGTTCTCAGACGTTCTGGACCCTGAAACACCGACTTCCCTGCAGACCTCTAGTTCCTCTGCCGTTAGAGCGACATCCAAGCCACGGCAGCTTTGGAGGAAGCGGTGCCTCCTGCCTCTCGCCATGTGGCCTCCCGGGCGGGCTGCCCCCGCTCCCCGCCGGCCCGCTCGCCTGCCTGTGTCTCAGGGGGCGCGGCGTCCTCCGCGTCCTGTCCCGTCCCGTCCATCACCACCCGCGTCTCTGCGCACCATCCTTCAGGAGCAAGAAGACTTCACACTTACGCCGTTGGCTCTGCACACGGCCCCCCAGCAGAGCTCCTGTCCCGTCCATGCCCGGGTCCAGGGTGCAGGGACCCCCCTCCCAGCCTCTCCCCACTGAGCCCAGGCGGGCGCTGCCGGCTCTCGTCGGGGCTGGGAGCCTCGGCCGGGTCGGAGCTGAAGCGTGGCCTTGACCCTGGCGGCTGGCGGCTGGCGCTGCGGTGCCAGGCCTCCTCCCCCAGATGGCGGTGAAGTGGGCACATCACATGAAATGTATCGTCTTAACTATTTTTAGGTGTCTCGTTCAGACGCGTCGGGCAGGCTCACCCCGCGGGCAGCCACCCCCACCCTCCATCCCCAGGACTCTCCCATCCCCCCAAATAGAAGGTCTGTCCCCCATCAGACACCAGGTCCCCATCCCCTCCCCCGCCCCTGGCGCCTACCGTTGGCTCTCTGTGTCTGTGACCGTGACAGCTCCGGGGACCTCGCAGGGGTGGGGTCACACCGGACCTGTCCTTTGGTGTCTGGCTTCTGTCACTGGGCATCGTGCCCTTGGGGCTCATCCGTGGGGGAGGGGAGGTTCCCTCCCGCGAGGCTGGGGGACATTGCGTCGTGTGGACGGACCGCTGTGCTTCTCAGCTCGTCCACGGGGACACTCGGGTCCCCCCAACTCTGGGCCCATGTGAATCTGCGGCCGTGAACACAGGGGTGCGGGTGTCTGTTTGAGACCCTGCTT